>JAAAIY010000068.1:0-122752 GCA_016098105.1 Actinomortierella wolfii
TGTTATGTCGTCGGTAGTCAAGGCCACGTGACATGTTGGGGACATAAGGGATACCCTGAGGTTTTGTGACTTGTTCGTTGACCCCCCCTCTTTTTAGCTGTAACAAGTGTGGACACACGTCCTTTAAACCTTTAAACGCATTGCTTTTTCTCCACACCACACCATCCTCTACATTAAACATCAATTACCAATACTCCCTTGACAAAAATATAACAGACGCAGATTTCGTTTATTCAATATGAGTAACGTGTTGCAAACCCACGGTAATGAGACGACTATGAATCTCAACTCGGTGATCTACCAGAACATTGTCACCTCACCTTACCTCAAGACATTGGTGTATGTCCAACGTTTTGTCATAGTGCATTAATGCAGACATTCAGACAAGCAGCATTTGACTCACTAGAAAAAAAACTTCTCCCTGACTTGTAGTGACATGACAACGTATCAAGAAGTCCTCAACGAGGCTATCCGCAACGGTAGGTGTTGAGTTCGCCCATGCGAGACGACAACAAAAAAAGTCATGTTGCCATGGAAGATCTGTCCTTTTCTACACATGTTAACAGGAATGCTTAGAGCCATTGTGATTTCGAGTGTCGAGATAACAATGTCCTTGGAGAAATACAATTGATACAAGAGCTTGTGTGCAAAGGCGTATAAAGTTGGTGACCAAAGGTTCGTGTCCTACAACAAAAGCATGTCCTGACGAATTGATACCCTTTTTTTCCTTGTTGTTCTTTAGTGCGCTCGATGGGTAAGGATCAAAGAGAGACAAGCGTAGACTGAAAGCTATGAAGAGAAAACAAATACACTGGTCAATTGTCAGGCACAACCTCGATGGAAGCGTACAGAACGATGGAAGAACAGAGCGACTCTGGTGGTCCGACGCCTCAAGTAAAGCAGTGCTTCACATACCTTGCTTTGCAAATCTTGCTCGAGACGGAGGAAAAACTCTTGGAGATACAGTTTTATTCAGTTATCGACTGCTATCAACAAGAACTTCAGTAATGTGCTATCGATAGTCTCCATTGCTACTCTCCTTCGCACTTCCCTCCCCTCCCCTTTTCGCAAGTACTACCATTCATGTCACTTACCCACATCCCCTCTCAAAAACAAACATTTCGCATGTGTGCTAATTCTTGTCCTCTAAATGTTTATAGAACCAATCCTGAAGGGTTCGACCCCTTCGACAGCCTGGGTCTTGATGTACAAGTTCTGGACTCTTCCACTCACTGTCCGACAGCTTGAAGCGATGATTGACCATCCTACATGTGTCTATGTTCGTGGTATCGCCTTCCTGTACCTGCGGTTCGTATGCAAACCTGATCAGCTGTGGGATTGGTTCGGTGACTACCTCGAGGACGACACAGAAATTTACTTGCAAGGTGGGCACAAGCCTATCATCTCGTAAGTGAGAAAATGGAAGATACATGCAGGCACCAGACAACTAGCAGTAGAGTGAGAGGATACGAAACAAAGTGTAACATATTAACATATTGTTCCTGTTCTTATTTTTCCTTCATGAATGTAGTACGATCGGCAAGATGTGCTACATGTTGTTGAAAGATCAAAAATTCATGGGCCAGATGCTGCCGCGTATTCCAGTTTTGATCATGCGAGATTTGGAGAAAAAGTTGGAGCCTTATAGTGATTCGGCGCGAGGAAGCAAAGGTGGACGTGACCGAAAGGACAACGGCAGCAAGGGCAGCCGAGACCGCGGTCGTGATCACCGCGGCCGGCGGGATGATCGTGACGATGATGATGATCGAAGCTATCGTAGATCGCGTGATGACGACCGAGGCCGCGATTGGAGTCGAGACCGTGGAAGCAGCAGCCGATATGATGATGATCGGGGCCGAGACCGTAATGGTGGTCGTAGCTACAGTGACAGAGATCGCGACTATCGTCGCCGTCGGAGCTACAGCCGAAGCAGGAGTCGCAGCCGCGACCGCTACCGTCGTCGCGACCGAAGCTACAGCCGTAGCCGTAGCCGCAGCCGCAGCCGTAGCCCTCGAAGATACTAGATGATATTTGACTACACTGTGTGATTATCAGACTAAAACAAGGCACATAATTTCTATCAGATTACGCCAACGAATCCTTGTTTTCACTGAGGTCGCATGTGATAATGAGAATCACGGCTTGGCTTGTTGTAAAGGAAAGTAGTGCCAATTTATATTGGTGGTCAGTGCGAAGCATTTTAGCCTAACCGACTATGGGCCCCTTGCCTGGCCAATTCAAACTTTTCCCCTGAAATACCCTGACCTTCCAATTCACTGATTATTTCATTCCTCTCCTCTGATTTTCACAATGGCTCAAACTGTAGGAGTTCTCATTGCCAATGAACCAGGAAAAATCGTTGAGACTCCTTACTCCGTCCACGAGCCTATAAACTTTCTGATTCAGAGAATCATCTACAAGCTACGACTGAACATCGAAGACATTTACTTTCACCGACTTGCCATCAATGGATATCACCATTTGGATGAACACAAGCCGTTGCTTGACTATAGTCCATTTGGTGACGTTCTCACTTTCAAGTACCAGATTCGAGATCAAAATTCGTTGATGGTGAAAACACTTACCGGCAAGATTGTCCAGGTGCCATATAGTCCTAGCAGCACGGTCTTGGACATAAAAGAGCTTGTTCAACACATGGAGGGTATCCCTCCAGACCAGCAGCGTCTCGTTTTCCAGGGCAGGCAACTAGAAGATGGCCGTACTTTACAGGAGTACAACATCCAGCGCAAAGATGTCGTGCACCTGATACTGCGGCTACGTGGCGGTGGTGGAGAATTCTGGTCGGTAGATCCTATTCAATTTGCTGATGTGTCGGACAGTAGGAACCTGCGCAAGGTCTCGTTTAGTGAATCTGCTCCGCGTGGCCGCGTCGCGAGTCCTGGAACTAATGTGGAATGCCAATGTACATGCACTCCCAACTACTTTGTAATTTCGAACAGATCCTTCGGTGTTATCGAGCTGACGAAGGATTCATTCACCTGTCCAAATTGCCATACTGGAAACAAGACGACTCCCGTCACGGTTGGTTTCGTGAAGTGCCAGTACCGTTTTATGGGCATCAAGGATGATACTGGCGAGCGCTACACGTCCAAATGGTTTGACGCAGCACCCGAAGACGATTATCATCGGTTCGACCCAGGCAAACAAGCCAGGTGGCGACGCCTTTTGATACATTCCAGGCCACGCGATGAAGAAGACAAGTGTGTCATCTGCCTCGGGACTCCACTGGGAATCAAGACTTATTCATGTGGCCACGGCTTCCATGAAAATTGTTATTTCACTGTGGGTAGACGTTGCTTCATATGCACCTTTGACAAGAAACTACAGTTTCCAGAGTAGATGGAAGAAAACAGTGCACGGTTTTACTTTTTTTTTCTTCGCTGCTTTCAAGCAAATACGATATTAACCATGCACCACTATGTAGATCGCAACGTAGTTTAGTTCTTGGCGCAGAACAGGCCATCAGCCGTTTTGGTTTATCTTTTTTTTTCTTGACATAGTTTTATAGCAAAATGACAATTCATGTGATTACCCGATCCTTCAATTTGCTTTGGTTTGGCCAAGTCCTCCGATGGTCAGTACTCAATATTCACCTTTTTAAGCCTGCGTAACCTCGATTTCATGGCAGCTTTTTTCTTTATGTACATTCACACTGTTTTCGCCAGTACTATGAGTTTGACGCACACAATATACATTATACTCGCCAACGAACCAGGCATAATCATCGAGGCTCCATGTCTTATTCATGAGCCTATTTATTTTCTCATGCAACGCATAGCCACCTGTATTGGTATCAATACGGAAGAAATTTGCTGTCACTACCTCGCAGCTAATGGCATTATTCTCGACGACGATAAAAAGTCATTAGACTACTATCGCATCATGGGCGGTTGTCTCACATACAAATATTGGGGAAAGGATGAGATTCTGTTGAATGTGAAAACACTCACAGGCAATTCCATCCCTGTGCCATACCGTCTTAATGATACCATTGAGTATGTCAAACTCATGGTTGAAGATATGACGGGTATTCCACCTGGCAAACAGAGACTCACTTTTGCTGGCCATGAACTCGAAAGTTGTCGTACCTTGGAGGAATATGCCATTCAGCCTGAGGACACCATGTTCTTGGAGCCCCAACTCCGTGGTGAGATAACCTTTCCATTGATCCGTTCTCTACTGGCAATCATACCCTTTGCAACTACCCTTCTTTCGCTCTTTGGGATGACTCAGTATGACCAATTGGTTCAGCCAGGCGCGACGATAATGTGCGTATGCTATTGCACACCCAATACCCTCCATAGCGTTCATGTAGGCTTCAGTCTGGTGGAATTGACCAAAGCATCATTCACATGCCCCAGCTGCCAAAGAGACAACACAACAACTCCCATCAAGGTCGTTTTCAAGTCTTGTTATTTTCGTCTCATGGGCATCAAGATGGACTCTGGAACACAGCATATGACTGAATGGTGTGCACCACCTGAAAATGGCACTACACAGTTTGATTTTACCAAGCAATCCATTTGGCACCGCCTATTGATCCAGTCAAGGCCTCAAGATGGGAATGATGTTTGCATCATTTGTCTCGGCTCCAGGTGTGACGTCCAGACTCTCCCCTGTGGTCATGCTATTCACATCGTATGCTATGGCAGAGTGGGTGGGTGTTGCCTCGCATGTATATTCGGCGGACAGCTAGAAAAGCGAATGGTTAGTCAACTAGAGTAGTCCCTCCTTAACAGGTCATATTCTGAATAAAGGATAGCATATTAATGTCATGGATTCATTCGAATATTCTCAATGTGTTTGCATGACTTGTCTATACCTAGCAAAAATCGCTCGGTGACTAACGGTGCTTAAAATTTCCTGCTCGAAAGTGTGTACGTATGAAATTATAGAATCGAGACGACACTAAGCAATTCCGAATACAGTGTGTATAGCGCGCGCAATCCATTCCTCCAATGACATTGCAGAGGATATCCAACGCTGCGAGAGAGGCATATATTACGAACACCATACCTATTTGTGTACGCTCTTCTCTGCGTTGGTTACTATTTTGGCTTGATTCATGCATTTTCATGTGTATTAACAAGGACCATCATTCTATCTGTTTTGTTTCCTCGATGCAGAGCACAACGTTGCTATTTCCAGATGTGCGCCTGAAGTGTACTCGCTTTCTCGGCTGCATGTTAAGCTGGTAACTGGAGACGGGTCAAAGAGGTCTAGACAGAGCTTAATGTTCGACGGTGTAATTGAGTTAACAACTGAAGAATACTCAGGCGCTTATCAATTCACTCGTTCCGCTGCATGATTGTGACACACATTCTGCACTTGCTTCAGAGAGACTGCTGTTATGGTTGGATACAGAAGGGTCAACCATTATGCCCAAAATCTCAAGTTACTTTCAGTTGCATAATTTGAATGGACATATATAAAAATGCTTAGTTTGGAATGTGCACTACATAAGGGTGTTCCGGTGATGGAAGCTTGCAGGAAGGTCGCTAACCACATCTTACTTGCTGTAGTGTGTGTGATTATTACGAGTGTCTTTTATAACAGTACCTCACCATCCAGGTTCACTAGTGCAACAGTAGTATAAGTTGACGTGTAAACAGGGTCTAACCCAATGTGTACTATTTCCCAGACAGCGAAGTTCCAAGTGTTTAATGATACGACATTCAACATAAAGTAAAAGAACACACATTGAAGAAATAAGATAGCATTGGTACGAGAAAAACATCAATATACAGGTGTAGGATGGCTTTCGAATCTACTATCCGCCTGTGAAATGCTGCTCTAACTTCTAAGCTCTTCCTGAGCCTACTTAAATTTTAGTTTGTAGCTCTCTTGTGCCACAGGATATTTGAAACATGATTTCCTGTACTCCTTGACCACGTTCATACATCATACCTAGGCAGATCTGTACTTCTGTGTCAATTTGTTGAGATCCTTTGCGGAACCATGACATGGCCTTTATGTGGCTTCGGTTAATATTAATGCCTTCACGGTACATCATATCAAGCTGGACCTGTCCATCCGTGTTTCCTTGTTTTGCTGCCTTTTGGAACCATGTAATGGCCTCAGCTGGATTTTGATTGACCCCTTTGCCATCACGATACATCTCGCCAAGACAAATCTGTCCTTTTGAATTCCCTTGTTTTGCCGCTTTATGGAACCATGACACGGCTACAGGATAGTTGCAGTCGACTCCTTTGCCATCACGGTACATCTCACCAAGATAGACTTGTCCTTTCGCATTCTCTTGTAATGCTGCCTTACGAAACCATGACACAGCCTCAATATGGTTCTGGTTGAATCCCTTGCCATCACGGTACATCTCACCAAGACAGACCTGTCCCTCAGCAATCCCTTTTCGGGATGCCTTATGGAACCGTGACACAGCTTCAGCGTAGTCTCGGTTGACTCCCATGCCGTCACGATACATCTCGCCAAGACAAATATATCCTTTTGGATTCCCTTGTTCTGCCGCTTTACGGAACCATGAAACGGCCTCAGCATAGTTGCAGTTGACACCCTTGCCGTTACGGTACATTTCACCAAGGCTGACTTGTCCTTGTGCATGTCCTTGTTTTGCTGCCTCACGGAACCATGATACAGCCTCAATGTGGTCCTGATCGACAATTTTGCCATCATGATACATCTTACCAAGCCAGTATTGGCCATCTGCATTTCCTTGTTGTGCTGCTTTACGGAACCATGATATGGCTTCAGTATGACTCTGATCGACTCCTTTGCCATCATAGTACATCTCGCCAAGACGAGCCTGTCCGGTAGCATCCCTTTGTTGGGCTGCTTTGCGGAACCATGATACGCTTCAATGTGGCTCCGATCGACTCCCTTGCCATCACGGTACATCTCTCCAAGACAGACTTGCCCTTCCGCATTCCCTTGTTGTGCTGCCTTGTTAAACCATAGTACGGCTTCAATGTAACTCTGTTCGTCACCCCTTCCATCACGGTACATGGCACCAAGGCATATCTGCCCTCTCGCATTTCCATGTAATGCTGCCTTTCGGAACCATGAAATGGCTTCAGTGTAGTTCTGAGTGACTCCTCTGCCATCTCGATACATCTGACCGAGACAAACTTGTCCCTCTGCGTACTCTTGTTGTGCTGCATTACGGAAACATTGCACGGCATTGCTACCATCCCAGTCGGGGATTCTGTTAGCACGATACATCTTGCCAAGGCAGGTTTGTCCTTTTGGACACCCTTGGTTTGCCGCTTTACGGAACCATAGCACAGCTTCATCGTCGTTCCGTTCAACTCCTCTACCATCACGGTACATTTCACCAAGCCAAACCTGCCCTTCCGCGTTCCCTTGATTTGCTGCCATGCGGATCCATGACTCGGCTGCAATTGAATTTTGGTGATTACGGAGTTGGAGCTCACCGACTCTACATTGTGCCACAGCATTTCCCGACTTTGCAGCTCGAAGATACCACTTGAATGCCTCAGTATCGCTTTGGCCAACATCAATACCCATGGTATATTTCTCTGCTATAGTCATTTGTGCATCGACATCACCGCTCTCGGCCTTTGTGATAAGCAGGCTGAAAGCGCCAGGCGGTTGAGTTGCATCCTGGACATGAGTTTCGATAGGCGGTGACGACTGATTTTCAGCTCCAGTCTCTGTACTTTTGTCTGTGAGACTGATACTCACAGTGGAGGGTGAAGAGAATACGGTGTTGCGATCATTGAGGTCGTCACAGGCGTTCAATACTCCTTTCTTGGCAATCATATCATATGCTTCAGGTCGCTTTACTGGGTCTTGTTGCCAGCATTGTTCAATCCACTGACGATATTCAGAAGGGGTATCCTCGGGTATATCTTCTCGTTCGCCACTAATGACCAGAGACATGACTACAGCGTTATCCAGCTGGCTACTGAATGGCTTTGTACAGTCGGCAGCCATTTCCCACATGACCATTCCGAGCGCATACATATCAGACTTGGTCGAGTATGGGGGCCGCTTTGCAAACAACTCTGGGGCCATCCACCGAAATGTTCCCTTCAGAGTACAGAAAGCACTTGAGTTGGATATTGAGGTTGATTTGACGGTGGCCAATCCAAAATCACAAATCTTGACGTCCATGTGGCGACTGAGTAGCACATTCATACTCTTCAGATTTCGGTGGATTACTTTTTCGTGATGGATGTAGGCAAGACCACTGGCAATTTCTTGTGCGATGCGCCATTTGTCGGGCCAAGTCAACCGGCGGCTGTTAATGGCTTGTTTAAGACTGCCACCTTCAGCGTACTCCATGATTAAGACAAGCCTATCATCATGATAGTCCGTTCCATAGTATTGGATGATATGCTTGTCACGCAGCTTCTCGAGTAACTGAATCTCTCGTTGGATTTGATCATCTAATTTGGCGTCGGCTCTGGTAACGCTGAAAACCTTAATCGCCACATTGCGCGTTGCCCAGTGAGCGTGGTAGACTGAGCCATAAGCGCCAGTGCCAATCAACGCACCAATTAGCAATGGGTTCTAATACCGAACAAGGATGAGTGCCTTTTGTGAATACAAATTTGAATAAGACTCCCTTTACCAACTGATAACTAGACAGTAAACGTAGTCCCTACCATTGCTTCAAGATCCTTTTTCTTTACGAAAAACAGACGAGATGGAGTATGGCGTAGCAAGAAATGATGCGATGAAATGCAAGATGAGAGATGGATCAATGAGTAATCAAGGTGATTGTCTGAGAGGGAAGCTGTAGAGATGGATACCATGGCGTCACAACCCCAATGCTTGTACAGTATTTTTTATTGCTACACAAACGGATGCAAAGTTATATTGTACTTTTATTGCATCAGCTAATGCATAAATACCAAACGTGAGAAAGATATTTAAGAGGCCCTTCTTCGGGTGACCACTACTCATGAAAGAAGAAAGATATTGAACTTGAAATTGTTCAAAGACCATGAAGGAGATAATAGGTCTGTGTTAAGGTCAACCGAACAGCTTCATACCAAGCACACTCTTCAATCTCACCTAAATGCACAGCACAGTCCCGAGTTGGTGATGAATGCTGAATGAACCGTCGACATCGGTGACCAAGCTCTAGTACATAGTCTGCGAATGCTTTTGGCCGACACTCCATAAAGATCGGTTATCTCGTTGTTCTTTAATGTGCTTGATGGGTAAGGATCAAAGAGAGACAAGCGTAGACTGAAAGCTATGAAGAGAAAACAAATACACTGGTCAATTGTCAGGCACAACCTCGATGGAAGCGTACAGAACGATGGAAGAACAGAGCGACTCTGGTGGTCCGACGCCTCAAGTAAAGCAGTGCTTCACATACCTTGCTTTGCAAATCTTGCTCGAGACGGAGGAAAAACTCTTGGAGATACAGTTTTATTCAGTTATCGACTGCTATCAACAAGAACTTCAGTAATGTGCTATCGATAGTCTCCATTGCTACTCTCCTTCGCACTTCCCTCCCCTCCCCTTTTCGCAAGTACTACCATTCATGTCACTTACCCACATCCCCTCTCAAAAACAAACATTTCGCATGTGTGCTAATTCTTGTCCTCTAAATGTTTATAGAACCAATCCTGAAGGGTTCGACCCCTTCGACAGCCTGGGTCTTGATGTACAAGTTCTGGACTCTTCCACTCACTGTCCGACAGCTTGAAGCGATGATTGACCATCCTACATGTGTCTATGTTCGTGGTATCGCCTTCCTGTACCTGCGGTTCGTATGCAAACCTGATCAGCTGTGGGATTGGTTCGGTGACTACCTCGAGGACGACACAGAAATTTACTTGCAAGGTGGGCACAAGCCTATCATCTCGTAAGTGAGAAAATGGAAGATACATGCAGGCACCAGACAACTAGCAGTAGAGTGAGAGGATACGAAACAAAGTGTAACATATTAACATATTGTTCCTGTTCTTATTTTTCCTTCATGAATGTAGTACGATCGGCAAGATGTGCTACATGTTGTTGAAAGATCAAAAATTCATGGGCCAGATGCTGCCGCGTATTCCAGTTTTGATCATGCGAGATTTGGAGAAAAAGTTGGAGCCTTATAGTGATTCGGCGCGAGGAAGCAAAGGTGGACGTGACCGAAAGGACAACGGCAGCAAGGGCAGCCGAGACCGCGGTCGTGATCACCGCGGCCGGCGGGATGATCGTGACGATGATGATGATCGAAGCTATCGTAGATCGCGTGATGACGACCGAGGCCGCGATTGGAGTCGAGACCGTGGAAGCAGCAGCCGATATGATGATGATCGGGGCCGAGACCGTAATGGTGGTCGTAGCTACAGTGACAGAGATCGCGACTATCGTCGCCGTCGGAGCTACAGCCGAAGCAGGAGTCGCAGCCGCGACCGCTACCGTCGTCGCGACCGAAGCTACAGCCGTAGCCGTAGCCGCAGCCGCAGCCGTAGCCCTCGAAGATACTAGATGATATTTGACTACACCGTGTGGTTATCAGAATTAATACATTGTACTTTTTTTCTATCCTACAGCTCGTGTAATTGTTGCCAGAAGGGAAAAATCCTCGTGTAGCAGATTACGCCAACAAATACTTGAAGTCCTCATGTGATAATGAGAATCACGTCTTGGCAATGTTTTGCTTGTCTCTATGAAAAAGCATTGTCCATTTTTTTGTTTGTTGGTCGGTGCGTAGTATTTTAATCTAATCATCCATGAGGTCTTTGTCTTGTCCCATTCAAACTTCTCTCCGATTCACTTTGACTTCTCAAGTAACAATATACTTCATTTTGTCTGTCCAATGGATCAAACTGTATCTGTTCTCATTGCCAACGAACCAGGAAAGATCGTCGAGGCTCCTTACCTTGTTCATGAGCCTATCTACTTTCTGATGCAGCGACTCATCTACAAGCTGGGGCTCAAATACGAAGATATTTGCTTTCACCGACTTGCCATCAATGGGTATTTCCGTTTTGACGATCGCAAGTCCCTGCTTGACTATAGTCCCTTTGGTCACATTCTCACGTTCAAGTACTGGACTAGGGGTCAGATGTCGCTGATGGTGAAAAAACTTGATGGTAAGACCCTCCAGGTGCCATGTTGCCAAAGCGACACCGTCGAGTACATTAAAGAGATTATTCGAGACGTGGAGGGTGTCCCTTTGGATGACCAGCGCCTCGTTTTCGCTGGCAAGCAACTAGAAGATCACCGTACTTTACAGGAATACAACATTCATCACCAAGACAGCTTGCAACTGCTTGTGCGGCTCCGCGGCGGAAAAACCTGTTCAGTGGACACCATTCAATTTGCTGATGTGTCTGACAGTAACAACATACGCAGATGGCCTTTTACTAAAACTGCCCCGCCTGGCCGCTGCGTGGGTAAAGGCACAAATGTGGAATGTCAATGTGAGTGCACTCTCGGCTACTGTGTGATTTCGCCCTGTTACTACAGCGTTTTAGAGCTCACCAAGGATTCATTCACCTGTCCAAATTGCCATACGGGTAACAAGACGACTCCCATCACAGTTGGTTTCTGGAAGTGCCAGTACCGATTTATGGGCATCAAAGATGATTCTGGGGAACATTACACGTCCGGGTGGTTTGACGCACCATTCGAAGATGAGTATCTTCTGTTTGACCCTCAAAAGCAAGCCAAGTGGCGCCGCCTTTTGATACATTCCAGGCCACTCGACGAAAAAGACAAATGCATCATCTGCCTAGGGTCCCAGGTGGGAATCAAGACTTATCCATGTGGTCACAGCTTCCATGAGAAATGCTATGCCACCGTGGGTAGACGCTGCTTCACATGCAACTTTGACAAGAAACTGCAGTTTGCCAAGTAAACCAAGGAGATAGTGCCCCTTTGCCTTTTTTTTGTCTTCTCTGCTATCAAGCAACTAGCAATTGACGTTATACTACTACATGTCTTACAATGCACTTTAGCTCCTAGCACAGAACGGGCCTTCAGTTGTTTTGGTCTATCTTTTTTTTTATTTTCCTTGATCATAGTTTTTATAGCAAAACAAAAATCATGTGATTACCTGATGCTTCAACTTGCTTTCGGTTTCGTCAAGTATTCTGATGGTCAATGCCTAATGTTCACCTTTAAAGTCAGTGTAACCTCGATTTCATGGTTATTTTTTTCTTCACATACATTTTCACCAACACTATGAGTTCGGCACAAACCATATTCGTTATTCTCGCCAACGAACCAGGCATGATCATTGAGGCACCATACCTTATTCATGAGCCCATCTATTTTCTCATGCAACGGTTGGCTGCCTGTATTGGTATCGATACAGAAGACCTTAGCTGCCACTACCTTGCCATCAATGGCTTTATTCTCGAAGATGATCAAAAGTCATTGGACTACTATCGCATCATGGGTGGCTGCCTCACATACAAATATTGGATGAAGTATGAGATGCAGTTGAGTGTGAAAACACCCACAGGCAGCTCCATCCCTGTGCCATGTTGTCTCAATGATACCATCGAATATGTCAAGCTTATCGTTGAAGATATGATGGGTATTCCACCCGATAAACAGAGACTCACTTTTGCAGGCCAGGAACTCGATAACTCTCACACCTTGCATGAATATGCCATTCGACACGAGGACACCATGTTATTGGAGCATCCACTCCGTGATAACATAACCATGTCTTCTATCCGCTCTCTACTGGCCATCATACCCTTTGCAAGTACCCTTCGCTCGCTCTTTGGGATGACTGGGTATGAACAAACGGTTCATCTGGGCGCAACTGTAATGTGCCTATGCAACTGCACACCTGATATCCTCCAGACCGTTCATTTAGGCTTCGGCCTTGTGGAGTTGACCAAAGCACCATTCACCTGTCCCAAATGCCAAAGGGACAACACGACAACTCCTATCAAGATTGTTTTCAAGGCTTGTCACTTTCGTTTTATGGGTATCGTGGTAGGCTCTGGGGCACGGCATGTGTCTGAATGGTATGCACCGCCTGAAGGCAGCTTCTCAGAGTTTGATTGTACTAAGAATCCCATTTGGCGACGCCTATTGATCCAGTCGAGGCCGCAAGATGAGAATGATGTTTGCATCATTTGTCTCGGTTCTAGGTGTGGCGTCGAGACTTTCTCCTGTGGTCACGCTATCCACAACGTCTGCATTGAAAGAGTGCGTGGATATTGCCTCGCATGTGTTTACGACGGACAGCTAGGAAATCCAAGGGCTATTCAACCATAGCAGTCCCTCAACGACAGGTCTTATATCACAAATAAATGATAGCACATTAGTGTCATGGTTTCATTCGAATATTGGCAATGCGTTTGCATAGCTTGTGAATTCTAACATAATGCTCGGTGACTGCAGGTCATCAATAATGCTTGCTCGAAAGTGGTGAGAAAACAATAGAACCGAACGAATTTTTTGTCACTTCATGCCACTATGCGTTGCACAAGTGAATCCACTCCAGGAAAAAAAGAATATTTAATGTGTGCATGGACATTTTCACTGCAATTGAGAAAGGTACATGTGCCGCATGCACCATGCATACTGGTTTTCAGTTTAATGCGTTGATTGCCAACATGGTTTGATTTAAGCATTTTCCGATGAAGTATAAAAGACTGCCAATCCATCTATTTTTTTTCTCTGACCCATGACAATATAGTTGTTTCTGGATGTTCACCTGATATCTACTCATTTTCGATTATTCAATGGAAAATGTTGCCGCTATTCTATAATCGTTACTTTGGCTGCATGATCGAGACCACCTGGTAGGAGTGCAGGACCAAGATTCTACAGCTACAAAGCGTAGAGATAACAGTAAAGACAAACCTATAATTAGCTTAGATTGGCTCCTCAAGGGTAAGAAATGATAGGTAAGGCCACGATTGCTTGTTGAGGATAAGCTGCTGGCCTTCAACAAGTTTGACTGCCATTCTCTTGCAGTATTAAAGGATTTTCGCGACTGCATACTTGTAGGGAGATGGATACCATTGCGTCACAAACGCAATGCAAAGTACAATACTCTGCTGTGTTTTGCTGCACAAACTAAGGCAGGAGTGTCTGCCCCCTTCACCCTTGGATTATGAAAAAAACACATGATTGCAAGTACTCCAACACCGAGAATGGGAAGGATATTGAGAGACTCTTCTCTGAATGGCAATTGCCAGTAGAGGAAGAAAAATATTGCATGAGTACACACAGGACACGAACAACGGCAATAGTGCAAGAAAAATACTTGAATGGCCACTGAAAAGATGACTGAGTTGTGTTAAAGTCGAAGCCTTTCCAAGCATAGTCTTCATACGAAGCACACTTCTCAATCTTACCCAAAAATACAGATCAATCCTGGGTGATGTGGTTGGACGGACTGTCAACCTCCATGACCTAGTCTAGGTAATCCACGGATACCCTCGACTTCGATGTTTTGACTCCAAGGCAGGGTTTATGAAAATGCTAGCTGGAAAGGAAAAACTGTCTACTAGACGGTTACCTAAGCACATACCCAAGATTCAGGGGCTAGATGATCTCTGTTGACACCAAAATTTCGGAAAAGACCATCAACTACAAGTACACAAGATTCTAAAGGCGTTTGGTGGAGGTGGCAATATACGAGAAGGTTGATATTCGCAGCGTGCAATAATGTACGAAAAAAGACAAGTATTATTCAACAAGGTTATGATGGATCTGAATCTCATTCTCTCACTTTGGTATGTAGCTAATGCCAGTGGATCGGTTGCTATTTCGCTGGGCCTCCACTTGGTTATGGCAAAGTAACCAGTAAGATGCAACCAATGCAAGGCACAGCTGATTGCCTACTCAGATTAGGCTTGATGGCCGTCCCCTTCAAGACTATCAGGACTCTTGCAATTAGGACAAGAGTCCCTACATCTGGTACTCCAAGCCTAGGATAGGCTGGCGCGCCTTGATTATCCAATTCAAGCGCCAAAGGGAAGTGAACGACCGTATCATCCGTCGTTACTCCAAAATTTGACGTTTGCACCTTCCTTATGGTCACACTTCTATTGAATATTGTGAGAGGATAGGCTCCTCTCTACGAGCCTTGTCCTGCCGTCTAGACCGCTAGAAAAGAGTCTACTCTTCGGTCTAGACTATGGCCTTCGTGTCTAGGCTAACATACACTTTAGGTGTATAGTACCATCGTGACTAACAGCTACCTCGATAGGTGTTAGTCCTCTATTATAGTTTGCCCCAACAATGGCTTTCTTCTCTATATAAGATAGCCTGAATAGATAGTACTTCCACAGATTTGAAATCTCATAAAACACGTTACTCCCCTCTTATTTCTGTGCCTGTAAAGAAGTTTTAATTACGTTAAGCTCTCTTTTAAATATGCTCTGCAAAGTTGAATGTACGAATTTTAAAAGATCGCACGCTTTATTGCTTTGTTGAAGTGTGATGGTGAGCATGATAGCTTATAATTGTGCTTTTATCGGACACATGAATACTAACAATATCTCGGAAGCGACTGAAACCTTGGACAAAATCCAACTACTACAGATTCAGAATATCTTATAAAATACTCAACGAAGATTAATCAAAGATATAGATTCTCTTCTAGAGCGAATCGGCTCTCTCGTGCGGGAAAAGATATTCGCATTTATTATCTCAGCTCTAGTAATAGTACGAGAAAGCAAATGAGGTGTGAGGGAGAAGTAAGAGAGAGTCGAGTTGTAAGGCTCGGTGATAAATTAGATCTACGACCATGAAATGAAGAGGCGCATGTTCAAGTACAATGAAGCTGGCATGATTATGGTGCGGGTAAAACTCTTTAGACATGATCCGCAACGATAGGCTTGCCAGCAGCCCAGTCCCGAATAACGTTCTGGATGCGGATCCAGTATTGCAGCTGAATGGCAAGTGTCTTTGCAGTTGCAATGTCATCCTCCTTAAACGCCTTGGACAGTCCCTTGGTAGTCTCCTCGATACGAGCTATTTCATCAACAAAAAAATAAAGTGGAACAACAAGGCTTTAGTCTTTTGCTCACTCCACAAGTCTTGTTCGCAGCATTCATGATGACTTCATTTATATCTCACCATCATTCTGGCTCTTGAGCTGATTAACCTCGTCCTCTGTCTCGGCTTCCTCGAGCAACTCACGAGCCTCCATGACCTCCATCAATAACTCTGGGTTTTCGAGTGATTCAGCTTCATGGACGCCTGCGCCCTTGAGTTCGAGGATATAGTTGGCACGAGGAAGCGGATCCTTCAGACATGCATACGCCTTGTTGGCAAATGTCGATTGTTGCTGCGCAAATGCTTGATCTCCCTATATGGTGTTTTTTTCAAAAGAATAATTCATATGAGTTTACCCATCACGTATTACAAAACCCAGATATCCATAATGCGAAGCATTTGTTATGGTTGTTGAGAATAGACAGTGCGCCATGCGTGAGAAAATAAATGAGTTAGCCAAGCGCCCTTTCTACAACACACGAATAAAAAAGTACAAACTCAGACAAAGAGTAGTACAAGTTCCCCATAAAAACGAAAGTGGTTTGACATACGTTGGTGTTTTGTGAGTACGAGTCTGGGTGGATCAGCTGTTGAATCTTGAAAAACTTGATACGAAGATCCTTCACATCAATGTCAAAATTGGGCTCGGGCCTATGGCAAAAAAAGGGGGCGTATACGGTTGTGTAAGAATTGCTTCTTGTGGTGGACCAAAGATCTATCCCAAACAGATCATCCATTATTCATTCATGATAGCCACACTCCTCTGGCCCCTCTTCAAAGAACATACGGCAATCCCAGGGTCTCAAAATAATTGGCACCAGGGGCGACAGGCTGTACTGCCTTGCATTGCGGACACTGCATTGCCAGGTAGGGGATTGACTGCGCACACTTCCAGCATGAACGGTTCTCTGGTCGTTTGTTCGAGCTTTCCTCAAGTTTGGTGTTGTTCGACGAAGCTGATCGTGAGGTAGAGAACATGGCACGCGGAGAAAAAGCAATGAATCGTGTTGCATCTGCCGATGCTGTTATCGAGTTTGTGTAAGAGTGGGGAAGGTTCTTCTGCAAAGGTTGGCGCGACGCATAGACAGCCGTCTGTGAGGGAGAAGGAGACTTATAGGCGGCACGGTGGAGCATAGCCAAAGTCTTTTTTTGAGTGACCTCACTTTTCTGCCATGGCCGAGCGTGTGATGCAATGCTACGAAAACCCAATGCAGAAGACATGATGGTATAACAGCAGGGAGAAATGGGAATGAGAGAAATGCAAAAGTGATCCAACTACAATTCCATCAATATTCGATCACTTTACGAGAAAAACAGGAGGGAAAGCCATATTCCGTAAATGGAAAGTCTAATTTACAATGTCAAAGTCTACGTTTTTGACTATGACGGCAGAAAAATATAATAAGAGCAAACGTAGGCCATTAGGAAGCGATCGAGGCAACATGAGGCTGCTGATGATGGTGTCGTTGCTGTTGTTGCTGCTGCTGCTCGCTGCGCTGCTCACGATGTCGCGCAATCAGACCTTTGACATAGCTGCCTACAGCATTGTGGCCAGCACTTGTGATGCAAACCATACGTCGTTTCGGGTTCGACCAAATTACCACGCCTAGCTCGGAGGCATATTCCAACGTAGCATCGAAATCCGCCTGCCGGTTGAACTGCGAATAGAGCCATCCAGGTGTTGGCCGCAAGCGGTTCTTCTCCTTTTCCCATAATCGGATCTGGTCCATCACTGTCAGTGGTAGAATTGGCACGTTCTTCTTCATCTGTGGGTGTGCATGTGAGGTAAGGTATGTAATGATCTGATCAGCCGTGATGCCCTTGCTCAGTGCTTGCCGGATACTATCACGTGTCACTACTCCTGTCACCATGTTGGGGAAGCGATCTCGCAGATGAACAAACAAGTTAAGCACGGCAATTTGAAGGGGAGAGTCTAATGAATGAGCAACAACGTGTTTCAAAACAAAAGATCAGTCAGATTTGCTCCAGTTCTCAAGCCAAGGGGAAAAGGCAATGTGAAGAAGAATAAAATGTGTACCTGTGTAAGCATAGATGCGATAATTTGTTTCCAGAATCACAAAGCCGTGATCATCGTTTTCCTCTGTACCAGCGCCTGCAGTCAAAGCCCCATCAGCAGTGCTTGCCGATGCTCTTATACGGTTCGGGTTGGTATGAGACCCAAGCATGACAGGCGTGCCGGATGTGAGCGTGGTGGCGAGACGAGTTGGATAAAAACGTCGACTTCCACGCTTTCTCTGGTAAACAATACCGTACGCCTTGAGGTCCTCCAGCAAGTGAGTTTGTGTGTCTGTCAATGTCTCTGACGAATAGTCATTGCCAAGTTCGAGCGATCCCAGCTGAAAGAAAAAGTTGAGAACCTCGACAAGATCCATATTCAAGCTCTCTGCCATATTGAGGTATTGCAATAGAAAAGCCCAAACTTGAGTATTGATGTCCTGCAGCAAGAATTGGAAGCCCTTGTGTGTGATTTTGGGTACACCCATATCAGGTCGCCCAATTTGAGCCGCATACTCGCGTGGATCCATGCTCGCTGCATGTGAAGGGTGGGATCCGCCTGTCATCAAACCACTTCGGCCAAGAAGGTTTAGCACACCCTTGCATGGTGGTTTGCCCTCCGTGGTGCCAACCATAAAGTGAAGAATCGCCTCCCATTGCTTAGTCGCATACTCGTCTAGGAAGGCAATATCCACATGGTGCTTATCCGGTGTTGATGTTGCAAGACCAAAACTTTGTGATGTACCGCTATATGCAATACAGGAAAAAAAACAAAAGATGGTGTTGGTTATTCACCATTTTCTAAAGGGTCCTCTGAGTGCCTCGGCCTGATCAGAAATGCCCATACCCTCCTGTCAATGCATTCCGAAACTCTTGTAGGAATGTGGCGTGCATGGTATAATATCCTCGCTCTTCAGAGAAGATGTGAAGTGCCTTGAGCCTCTGCATAGCCTCCTGGAGCTTGCTATAAAAGATAAATAACGCGGTGGGCGTGTCAGCTTGGATTCACCCTTCGTTGCCACCAAATTTAAGAGCATTACTGGGAGCTCCAATGTCTTCCACTTACGAGGTCCCTGCGCCTTCCTTAAACCAAGAGTTTAACTCTGCAACTGATACTGGCACATTCAGATACAAACATGACATGATGATCTGTTTGCCAATTGGCGGAAGTAACCTACAGATATACACAATAGAAAGCGTGAGTGATATACAGCGGGTCTTTTGAAGAGGAAAAGGATGGTCCGCAACAACGGACGACCAAAGGGACGTAGCAGAAAATCGCCACTAAATCAAAAGCTGCTAATTACATCCCCCTCCCATTAAAACGATGTATGGCAATCATACCGAAAGATAGCCAAACATGTTGCCGGTTTTTGATAAAGTCGATTGAAAATCGCGAGGGGCAACGTCTCAAGGTACTCGTGGATAGAGGTTTGGAATCTCGACATTGCGCAGGGAGTGGCGCACCAAATGCGCTATGGCGGATGCAATGCAGAACTGCGCTAATTCTTCCGTTCCGTTTCCCAGAGTTGAGTCCAATGTCCCCCGGAGAATGTGTAAAGAACGAGAAGCGAAGAGACGATGGCCGAATGTGGAGAGTGCCTTGGGCGAGGGAGGGGCAAAGCCTTTTGGCCACTCTAGGAGTGGAGTTTAAGCGATTATTAGGGTTCCGGTGGCGTATATTGGGAGGTAAAAATGATGTACAAAACCACAGAGTGGCCATTCTCGAAAAAGAAGGGGGGAAGGAGACACAAGAGTAAGCCCGACAGTTGGAGCCAATTTTTTAAAGGCTTAACAGTCTCTTTTTTTTTTTTTTTGTTCCTCAACTTGTACCTGCCACATCTCAGTTCCCATCTTCCTGCACTTTTATTGCTTAGCTACATCATTCTTGCACACCATGCTTGCCTCCCATCTCGTCCCCACCAATGAGAAGCGCATGGCGGAGTACATTGACGAAGTGGTGGCCAACCTCGATTTGGTCGTGGAACATGATGACCTCTTTAACGGATCAGCCGCCGTCATACAGTCTCTCTTCCCTGACTGGCAAGCAGAGGATGTCTCGTACGTTCAGTTCAAGGATGGCATCACCAACAAACGTAAGAACATGAAATTTAGGATGCTCGTGTGCCTCTGTGTTTGTTGTCTTATGTCTGTGTCAAGTTGTCTAACACTTGTTCGCACGGCTAATGCGATGATATGCAACCCCCCATTTCTTTTTTAACTTTGTCATGAAAAGTGATTTGCTGCACGCACCGCCCCTCCGACACAAAGATCCTCGTCAGAGCCTACGGCAAGAAGAGCGAGGTCATCATTGACCGCAAGCAGGAAATCACGGTAAGTTGATCTATGTTGAGAGCGAGTCCTCTTTGTAGAGGAAAGTAGAAGAAGCATTAAGAAAAGAGAGGGGCGTGCTTGTATTCCCGCTTTGTCAAGTCTACCCCATGTGATGCCCATTTTTCTTTTCTTGGCTTTTACTGTGCTGTGATTGGCTGTTGTTTTAAGTCAATCTTTGCTTACCACTTACCTATCTCCAAACCCACTCAAACCTTTGGATTCTTTAGAACATGGTAATCCTCTCCAAGTTGGGCCTGTGCCCTCCTCTCTATGGTCGATTCAAGAACGGCTTGGCATACGGCTGCATCCCTGGCACCGTTTTCAAGGTCGCCGATATGCGTGACCCCCACAAGATGCGATTGGTCGCCAAGAAACTCGCCACCTGGCACGCCTCTGTTACTATCCCTGGCGAACGCACGTCAAAGCTGTTCCCGACTATTCGCAAGTGGATCGACGAAGTCCCTGAGACATATTCCAAGCCCGCCATACAGGAGATTTTTGCCGCCAATTTCGACATGAAGAAGCTGTACCAAGAACTCGACATTCTGGAGGACCACCTGCTCAAGCTGAAGTCACCCGTTGTCTTTTGCCACAACGATTTGTTGTATGGTAACCTGATCTATGACGAGAGCAAGGACGACGTCTTCTTTATCGATTATGAGTACGGCTCTTACTCGTACCGCGCCTTTGACATCGCCAACCACTTTAACGAATGGTGTGGATTTGAATGCGAGTATGAGAACTATCCTTCCAAGCAGGTACAGATGGAGTGGTTGTCGACCTATCTTTCGGCAGGACAGCCCGAGTACAAGGTCCAGCCGGGCGATGTTGAGCAGCTCTACCGTGAGGTCAACAAGTTTGCCCTTGCCTCCCACTTTTACTGGGGTGTCTGGGCACTCGTCCAGGCCCAACTCTCCGACATTGATTTTGACTACATGCCCTATGCTGTTTTGCGCTTCAAGGAGTACTTTAAGCGCAGGGATGAGTTCTTTGCTCTCTAAGAAACGAGGCAGATGGTGTCCGATGCCTTGTCTCACTCTTGATCGAGGAGAGCAGCTTAAGAGGAAAGAGGAAACCTCTACCAATTCCTGGCGAACCGTGGTGGAATCTCTCACCTCATTTTTCTACATTTTTTCTGTCACAGCTATACTTGTCATTTCATCAGAATCTAGTCATCTCTAATATACCCAGTGGCATCACCTAATAAAGCTACTATTCATTGCCCTCCTAAAGCTCATGCTGTATAGGATTTTGTTCAGTCAAGCCCAGTGGTGGATTGTTGGTATTGGCAGCAGATGTATGTTGAGAGGAGGGAAGGAGGGGGGGGAGAGGAGGGAAGGAGGGGGGGAGAGGAGGGAGAGAGCGCCGAAATGAGGGGTGCTTTGAAGCACCGCCTTAGTGCGAGGACAGGGTGGACAAGAGAGAAAGGATGTCCTTTGGCATGCATGTCCCAAATGCATGGGCGTACTCGATCTTAGGGATAATCACCCCTAAAGAGTTTTCCTCTTCGTCACTGGTTACCATCTTTTGTGTACTCGCTCTTCCGTTTTACTTTTTTTTCTTTTTCTTTTTTCCTTCCTTCCATCCTTTTTGCACCTCTTCCAACAAGCACTTTTTACTCAACAACACTATTTCAGCAGTATCTATTCACCTGTGTCCCACTACCGTTCGCCACCATGTCTACCATTTCCACTGATAACATTCCAGTAGGCGCCACCAAGGATGAGCAGCGTATCCAGCTAGAAGAACAGTCTCTCAAGGATCTTGATGTTGTCGCTCCCGATGGTGTCCCAACGATCCCACCCCATCTCTTGGCCAAGCTGTCGCAGACGGAAACCAAGGAAGTGTAAGAAAAAAAAAGGAGTGTTGTCTACAATACGCCACTGCTATTCTGTGAGTGCTTGTTCAAGCGTATACATAATGTGTGTCCAAGCTTTGACCGTATTATCTGGCGCTCTTCAAATCCTGTAGTACACAAAAGTCCATTGACGAGAAGCTCGCTGAAGCTGAGGAACGCCGTAAGGTAAGAATGACGATACCCTCAGAAAAACGAAAAAAAGGCTTGACTCCTTCCTTTCGCCGTCATCTTGTGTTCTGTGGGAAAGCCGGTGTTGTCATTGAAACAAGCAACTAAACATTCATGTACCACGTTGTATAAAAAACGAAACCCCTCATTTTCCTGGTGCATCCCAACAACATCGTTGTAACTCCCTCGTTTTTTTCCTCTTTCCTTTCCTCTTGGAAAATGCACACCATTTGCACATTCTGTAGAAACTGGCAGACGAGCGAGTCCAAAAGGCACAACAAGAGGTGAAGCACGCCAAAGAAGTGTCGGCCAAAAACAAGCAAGAAGCAGATCGCGATGAAGCTTTGGAACGACTGCGTGAGAAACAGGAAAACGCCGAGAAGGCTAGACAAGAGATGGTGAGTGCAAGGACAAGTTCTTTTGCGATAAACAATGAAAGGGAAATAGGGAGTGGTGTTTGGTAAGGAGGGGACACGCGTCGAGTTGAGTGTAGACAAGTATGTGTTTGCAGGAATATGAAGGAAGGGAGGAAAGGGGAAAGAAGGAGGAACAAAGGTCAACCACTCATTAGGGACAGGTTGCATGCATTGCTTTACCCGTTCCTGAACCCAGTGGAGAAACCGCTTTTCTCCACCCTGATCCCTTCGCCTACTCTCCCCCCTCTCCCTCCTTTTGTTCTCACTACGAAAAATAACAAGGGCAAAGGGATTGAAGGCCATCAGGGAACCAAACATCAGTTGACGACAGAGGGACAGAGGAACAACTGCACGTTATATATTTTTCCCATTCCTTGTACTGCACTATACACAAATAGTCAAAAGACACCATGCACTGACATCACTCTACATTTTTTTTTATTTTTGGGGACATGGGGTCTTACGTCGTCTCTAGGAGCGTCAACGTATCGCCAAACTCGAAGAGCACTCAGCTAAGGTTGCTGCCTTCCAGAGAGATGACTCGTAAGTTTCAAAAAGCTAGCGGAATATGTTGGCCTTGTGCTGTCCACGCCCTTCCTCGAACGCGTTGCTCACAGGATATAACTTTTATTGGTGGCAACCGAATCAATGCCATTTGATAGCATCAGTCGCGACGCCGATATTCGTGAACTGCAAGAGAAGCTTGATGCTGCTGACGCACGTCGCAAGGCACTTGAAGACGAAAAGAGACAAAAGATTGAAGAACATCTCAAGAAAGTCGAGAGCCACCGCCAACGCGATGAATCACAGTATGTGATTCCTATGCAGCAGTAACAACTGTTTTCTGAAAGTTTTATTTCTTTCACACAAATTTCTGACCACTCTGCTTTATATTATGCGCTTAGATTTGAGGCCCAACGCAAGGAACTTGAAGAGAGGCTCGCCGCTGCTGAGCAACGACGACAAGAGATTGAAAACGCTCTGAAGGAGAAAATGCAGGCCAAGGCTGCCCAGGCCGAGCAAGTCCGTCAGAACAAACGGACGAACAGCAGCGGATCGATCACCCAAGTGCAGTCGTAAACGGAAGTGCTGATCATGCCCACGAAAAAAGAGGGTTTACCATAACCTACTTCAACCAACCCATACACAGATAAAGTGTTGACATCATCATCCTTCTGTCCTTCCTCGAGTATTGTAATAAAAAAACTGTATGAAACACAAATGGTCGTAATATGTACAGGTGCATTTATTGAGGATTGTTTTGTACAATGGCGATTGTTGGGCCAAAAGAGAGATCTCTCGTCTAAGAACCGCGGTAGGTGGTGTAAGAGTAAGGGCTGAGCAGAAGAGGGATGTGGTAGTGCTGCGATTCAGCACCAGGGGCGACCTCAAAAATGATCTAGTATTTTCATTATTTGGTTGAGAATTGAGCAAAAGTTTGAGAAGCGTGTGAATACACTTCCTGCAAAGAAAAATGAAATCCTACTACTTTGGCAGATTGTTAGGTCTTACCTGGACATAGGGATAGAAACCCTTGACGTTGTTGGCAGCCCAGTACTCGGCAGTCTGGAAGGTCATACGATAGATGCCAGCAACAAGCTGGTGCGAAGGATCCAAGAGGTTGCTGACACGACCGTCCGAATCCGTGAGACTGAAGTGGAATGTGTCAACAAAACGTGGGTTAGGAAAAAAGCACATACATCCATAATTGAGTCTCCAATAAGATCGATCTGATCGACTCTCTATGAGTTTAGATGCCACTGTCTTTTCCCTGTTCGAGCGCTTACCCATAGGCGACGGAGTTCCAGACATTGTTGGCAGCCGAGTTGAGCACTTCGAGCTTGACAGGCACATTACGACCAGGACGACCACACGAGGAGTCCAGAACGTGGCAGGTGATTGGGCTTCGTCCTCCAGCCATGATGTGTGAGGAATTTCGGATGGTTGATGAGGATGAGGAGAGTGTGCGAAAGGGATGAGAAAAAAAAATGGTACACCACTAAGACGATAGGATTTTATACAACTTCGGAACAAGACGAGCTGCCCGCGTTCCACCCTTGGAAAAAGTGGGTGCAAGAGAGCGGGGAAATTTTTTTCACACTTGTCTTTTGAGGTTAAAAGACAATGGTGGCAACAGGCTCAAATTGCCCTTGATCTCAGGGATCGACACCAGCTCACAAAGGCAATTGGCAAGTCTACAACGTTCATAGCCACCCCCTACCAAAGGGCTAACTTTTGGTAGTCATTACATTATTCACCCACACCCTCTCTCTTCCGCCATCAAAAGTGACAATCAACCACAATGAGAAAACAATATAAAAAATGACAGCAAAATCCGACACTGATGCGCGCGCTTCGTATTCGTTGTTCTGTATTGTTGGTGTTTTGGAACCTCGCTAGAAGGAAACTGGGCGACGTACACAAAATTTACTTCTTGAGCTTACGGATGTAGAAAGCAAGCTCCTGACCCTCAAGAATGTAGCCATCGGCACGGCCAGACTGACCAGGGCGGGACGAGATGCAGGCATACAGACGGCCAGCAGCGAACTGGTGGTCAAGGGCGGGGTCGACCTTGGCCTCAGCCTTGCGGGCCTCAACCTTGCGCTGGACGTGGTTGGAGCGGGTCTTGGTGACCTCCTCAGAGTCAGCCTATGATCATGATTAGAGATAAGAAATACGTTAATATTTGTTGGATATAGACTAGCAACTTGGTGGCAATGATAAAAAGAAAAGTATGAAAAAAACCAGTAGGACGCCAAAAGTAAAAAGCTCTAGCCTCCACTAATGCGCGAATCTACTTTGCTGATTTGGGCTTCATGCAGAAAACCAAGTGATCTGTCATCTCCATCTCATGCTGATGTCAATCCAGATTTGACGTCCACATAAACCTTGTTCTTGCTGCCCAGTCACTGTTGATATCGAGATAAAGATCTGATCTCCTGAAGATTTCGTTGTCGGTCCTGACGCTCGCTTTGCAACAAAACCCATTGTTCAAGCTGCCATAAAACAACAGCATCTGTACAAGAAAAAAAAAGATTGTACAAAAAAACAACAAAAACCGCGCAAGACAGAATTTTGAAATAAGTACCTTGACCTGCTTGCCCTTGCGAGCACCAATGGAGGTGGCGTAGTGGGCCTCGTACCACTGGCGGAAGGGGGTGGCATCGACCTGAACGATGGTGTTCTTCACCAGGGTGTTGGTACGGACCAACTCGTTGTTGGAGGCGTTGTAGACAACAGCAACGATACGGGCCTTGCGGGAGATAGCCTCGGAACCCCAGGAGAAGTTACCGGAATCCAGACGCATGGCACGGAACTTCTTGTTGCCACCACGGGTGCGGACCTCGTGGATGCGCTTGGGACCAAGCTTGGTGTTGGCAGCCTGGCGACCCAACTCGAACTTTCTCTTCTTGCGGTACTGGGCGCGCTTGGCTCCGGTAGCGGAGCGCTTGTGGCGGGAGTCTCTGCTGATACCTATTTGATGTGTAATGTGTTGTCACAGCGCAAGAGATGTCAGCCTCTCTTCTCTTATCTTTTCGTCCATAACAACGTTGTGGTCGCTTTAGGGTCTTGTTTCGCTCCAAAAGGGTTCCTCGCATTCTCAGAGCAGTAGTAATAGTAAGCAACACTTTCAAGGTGTCTCTTGAAGAACTCAACAAGCTGCTGTGATAAGAGGTTGGTGTTTGGTTGGCTTGTTGGTTGCTGATTCAGAGATGTCCGTGATATGTTCTTGTTGGTCAAGTGATTGAGTGCAATCCTGATGGATCTGTTGAAGGTGCAAGTGGATTCCAACCATTGCCAACAGTGCACTCTAACATAAGAACGGCAGTGGACTAAGCAAGTGCTTATGCCCTCCTCTCCTGTTGCAACGTAGTTGAGGACTCCATCTCTTCTCGCCTGATGCAGCCTCCTTCAGCCGAGCTAACAGCGCAACAGTCGTTTCCTGATGGCAACAGTCGAGCTAAGAAGAGGCTAGCGCTTAGGCAGCTTCGGTAAGAGTGTTCCCGACTGATGTCTCTGATGGTAAATGGTTTTGCTGTCACATCTCTGAACATCAAGAGCCTTTCCCTGTCTTTGTCTTATGTTTTTCCTCCTCCCTCCCAAGGGTGTAAACGACGACGAAACGATGCCTCTTTTCCGAGAGGTTGTGCTGGTATGTTGAATGGTGCCAGTGTGCTGAATGCTATGCAACTCGATGAGGTTGGTTGCACTGCCCGAGGATGCGATTGACCGATGGATGGATCAAGACCAGCGATGGATGACTGCAGGTTGGCATATGGATCCGCATACCCATATTGATCGGAAAAGGAGGAATTTCTGTTCTGCGCGCTCTCACTCTTTTTGATTTGTGTCTGAGTGGAAATTGGCTTGTCCTGCTGCAGCCCACACGATCAACTCCGCCCTTCAAACATTTTCGGTGATATCACACAAATTTTTTTTCTGAAATCAAACTCTAGACACGCTCGTAGACAAGTTCGTGAACCAAGCCAACCACACTCCTCCCCTTCATTTGGGCACATCTTTGCCAGCTTTTTCTTATGTGTCTACTGTTTTCCCCCTTGTACTCTCGATAGAGGATGACTGAACTTCTTCAGTTTTCCTTCATGACCAAAATAAGGGGGTTCTTTTGTCTGCTTTTCCTACCCTAACATTTAGCAAATATTCCATCCTATACTAACATACCTATGTCCGGATCCTTCTCTCGCTTTCTTTGCCAATACCTCTATATACCCTTATTTTTCTCTCCTTTTGTATTTGCATATTCTCACACTTTTTCCCCACTTTTCTTTGTTCTTGGCATCTTTTCTTTGCTCACTCTTTGCTTTTTTGCAATAAACGATACCTCTTCTTGATCACGATTTCTTACATATCAACATACACGCATACCAATGGGCCATAAAACGAAAAAAGTCCTGTTTCTGGGCCAAGTCCTCTCTCTGATTGCCTCGACGTCTTTTGTCGCCAGCCCTGCATGGGCGCTGACGTTCAACCTTCCTAAGGAAGATCTTGTCGTAGGTCAAGAGGTCACTGTGGAATGGATTGGCCATCCATCCTTGGGAGCTATGCAACAGTCACTGGTGCTCTTCAAGAATGAGAAGCCCATCCTTACTGTTTGTGAAGGATTCATCTCTGGCTCTGGCAAGTGCTCGTTCACACTCGCGCCTCCTCCTTCAGATAATGGCGACCATTCGAAAGAAGAGGAGGAGGAGCTCTCCGGTAGTGGTTTCCAGTTTGGCCTGTCCGATCCTCAAGGGCTCACGCTAGACGTGTCGGATCCGTTTTCGATCAAGCCTGCTCCGACGGAGGATGGTCTTGGAGGGATGGCCATGAAGGATACCAATGATGAGCAAGGCGCGGACGATACAAACGATGTGGATGAGCAATCAGATGATGAAGACTACGAAGATAATGAAGACGATGAAGAAGACGAAGATTATGATGACGAAGACGACGACGAAGATGAGGATGTAGATGAAGATGGGGTGGAGGAAGATAAGGATGGTAAAGATCATAGCCACCATAAGCAGAGCCATGATGGCGAAGATGACGACGACAAGGAACACGAAAGCGAGGATCGCGCGCACGAACGTAAGAAAAAAGACCATGGCCACCACAAGCATGATGACGACAACGACGATGACAGCCGCAAGGATAACAAAAAAGACAAGGCGTCCAAGCATGCTTCGCGAAATAAGAAGGAGAGCAAGGACGACAAGGCTGCAGACAGTGAAGAGGCTGCAAAGATTTCTCAAGAGGCTGCCAAGGCTAAACAGATGCTCGCTGATGCTGCAAAGGACTTTGAAGACATCTTGGGTGAGATTGAGGCCTTGAACAATTACGAGCTTGCCATTCTGCCTAAACAAAAGCAATATAACGAAGACACCAACGAGGATGACTCCAAGGAGCTGAAGAATCCAGAAGTCGAGGTTCCAAAGGAGCCAGAAACTGGGGATTCCAAGAAGCCAGAGACTGGCGATTCCGAGAAGCCTGACTCCGAGGATTCTAAGAAGCAAGCGACTGAGAATGCCACAAAACCTGAGACTGAGGATCCTAAGAAGCCAGAAACTGAGGACCCCAAGACACCAGAGGCAGGTATTTCCAAGGAGCCAGGTGCTGAGGAGCCAAAAAAGCCAGAGACTGGGGCCCCGTCAGAGACTTTGGAGCAGGCGCCAAAAGTAGAAAATCCGAGCGATCCACAGACCGAAATCTCCAAAGACCCAGAACAACAAGAATCACAGCCACAAACTTCACCGGCTGACGGCTCCAAGCCTGTTGAAGAGTCCTCTCCTGCAAATAAGCCTAACCCTCGCCTTCGCCGCCTCCATGGTCATCATCACCACCGCCGCCCACAGCAACCGCTCAAGTCTATGAGCGAAGAGGAAGAGTTGGCTTGGAGAGAGGCTATAGTCGAACGTATCAATGAGCGCAAGAAAGTGATTGAGGAGATGCTTCAGGGACACGACCAACACCGTAAGTGTTCAAACTTGCATTCTTTCCTTGCACCTCTCGCCTCTGCTGGAATTCTTTTCACTTCAGTTATCTAACTTTAATATTACTATTTCTTGTGCCTATCCCGTGGCTCTCACGACATGTGCACCAGAGCCGGCTACTCCAGAGGATGAGGCAGCTGATAATGATGCCGAAAAGGCCTTTGAAGAAGAGATCAGCATTCAACCCGTTTCTATTGGCCATGAAACGGTCGAGCTGCTGCCTAAAGGTGCCGAAGAGCCACATGAGCAGGCCGTTGCCCCTCTTCCTAGCGAGAATACTGATGAATCTAAACAGTCTGTCGATGCAGAGCCGCCGAAGGAAGACGAGGTACAGTCACAGCGCGAACAACAGCAGACACCGCTGGGCAAGCAGCAAGAGCAAGTACAGCAGCAACAAGAACAGGAGCAGCAAGAACAACAAGAGCAGAATGAACAAGAGCAGCCACAGCAAGAAAAACAGCAGCCACAGCAACAGCAACATCAGCAACAGCAACAGCAGCAACAGCAACAACCAGAACAGCAACAACAACAGCAGCAGCAACAACCAGAACAGCACCAACAACAACAGCAACAACAACCCCAGACTCAACTGGATCAAGCGCAGAAAGGAGAGACTCTGCAGCAGCAACCGCAAAAAGTTCTCAAGCGAGGCATCAAGGATGTATCCATGGACAATGTTGAGAACGACAAAACCAAAGATAGTGAAGATAATGAGGACAACGTCGTTGATCAGTGGAAGGCTTGGATAAGCCGAATGGCAAAGAAGGTCAACGAAGTTGTGAAGGAAAACTTTAGCAAGATCAAGAAACATGGCGTCCTAGAGGAGGACTCTGTCAGCGACAAGGTCGAGGAGTTTGAAGGTGTGTACAATAACGCCAAAAAGAAACTTGATGACAAGCTAAAGCAGAAAGTTGACAGGAAAGGAAAGGCCAATCTGGAGGAGGAAGAGGAAGACAAAGACAAACACCGCCATCGCCACCAAGAACAGCAACAGCAAGGAGCAAAGGTTGTGGAAGCGGTGCAGGCCAGGGAGTCAAAGAAGCAGAAGCAGCAGCAGTTGTAATTGCATCTGTGCTAGTAGGAGATAATAGATAGGTCAGCAACGAGGGCCAAGTTGGACACAGAACTCTGTGAGCATTGACTGGTACGGATTTCACAGACTGCTCTAGCCGAGGAAACCCCATTTTGTGCGAGTTTTTCTGCTTTTCGGCCTCTCTGAAGAGCATATACAGCGTACATAACATACCTCACAGAAACCATCGTAGATATAAACATTCATTTCCAATCAAGGATAGTGATATTCTAGCTATCGTTTGAGTCTGTCCTAACTCCCCTTTTTTCCACGAGACATTTCGAATCTTGCGTTCTATTATCGACTGCAATGGAGGAAAAGGTGGATGAGTGTAGAGCTTGGAGAAAAGGGGTAGGTGGTGATCCACGCTTGGGGAAGTACACTGAACGTCAGAATGAGGATGGTAAGTTCTCATTGAATGAGTCTCTCACCTCGTGCCCACTTTAGACTGTCCAAAGTGTATTGTAGCCAAAATCAATGACTATTTGAAATATGAATTGTCCCTTTTCGTGGGGCCTCAAACCAGATCAATTCGTATAAACCGTTTTTTTCACAGCCTTTTCAGTGTCTATCTGCAGATAACCCCGTTCATATTGGAAAGACCCCCTCCTACCATTGGAGTATCGCAAAGAAAAGTCTATGCATGAATCTCCGCAATCTGACGTGAATCGTTTGGAGGATGAGAATCCAAGACGAAATGTTGTCTGATGGAGGAAATTGTTCGATATTCCACTAGAAACAAGCGATTTTCATTCCTTCAGGAGGTAGAATATCAATACCATGTCAGTCTCGATGAAGATTTTCGCGAATACGGCACTCGGGTCCTTTTCGCTCCCTCCCTTTTTTTTATTCTTCCAAGACTAGTCAAGTGTGGCTAGAGAGTCATCCACTCGCAGGAGAGGTTGATTATCAATAAGGAAAAAGTTGAGCAAGAGGCAGACCACGTCCCTATCTCTACTCATTGGACTCGTTTTATTTCCCCTACCCCATTTCATTCTTTAATCACCTCTTTCGCCTTTCTCCCCCCTTTCTTTCCTCTCTGGTTGATTTTTTTCATTTGCTTCACACCCAAACTTCCGCCTTTACAATGCGCTGCTCTAAGCGTGTTCCACTCATTCTATCCGTTCTAGGTAAGAAATACATTACCAGGTGCCCAGCATGCACATATGTCTTTGATCACATCTCTCAAGCGTTGAATATTTCATGATCGCTGATTTGGATCTCCATACTCCTCCACTCCAACACCTCGTTTTCCCTCAATACGTAAACACAAATACATTTCCTCGCTTTTTGATGTCCAGCATTGCCGCTGATTCTCTCCGGCATCGTCGATGCTGGCGGTAAGAAGGATGCAAAGATCAAAGATGTTGATTCCGTAACCTTTGAGCCAGAGCTCTGGCAGCTGCGTGCCCACGGCCACCATCATCTGTATGCCCACCACAGCGACAAACACAAGCAATCAAATTCTAAGAGTAAAAAGAACCGCCTTCGCAGCAAGAAGTCCAACAAGAAGCGCCACATCAACAAGCCTAAAGGCCGCATTTTGGCCGTGAAGGCGATCAATGATGATAGTATTGAGCCAGAACTGTGGCAGCTCCGTGCCTACGGGCATCATAACCGTCCCCACAGCCATCGGCAACATCACCACAAGAGCAAGTCAGTGAAGAAGAAGAAACAGGCAATCAAGAAGCTGAAGGCCAAAGCGAAGAAGAAGAAGATCAGCAAACGAGCTGTACCTTTCTTCCTTCAGGACAAGCTTATTCCAAAGCAAAAGCCTCTTGGAAAACAATTCGCTGCTGCCAATGATGATGGTGAGACTATCATCGATATTGCTCATGGCCACAAGCACAAAAAATCCAAACACAAGGACCATGAGGAAGAAGAACATGAAAAGTATGATGATGAGAACGAAGACTTTGAAGAGTCCAAGGGTGATGATAAAGGCGGCGAAGGCAAGAAGGATGGAGGCAAGAAAGGTGACAAGAAAGGAGGTGGTGGTAAGGACGCCAATGACAACAAGAAAGGAGGTGGCGGAAAGGATGTCAATGACAACAAGAAAGGAGGTGAGAAGAATGACAAGGGCGGTGGAAAGAAGAAGGAAGGAGGATACAAAAACGACAACGAGGATGACGAGGCCGAAGATATCGCGAATGGCAAGGACGACAAGAAGGAAGGAAAGGAGACTGGAGATAAAGACGGAGCCAAGGCACCTGGTAAGGATAATGGTGCTGATAAAGGTGCCCAGAAGGGTAACGATAATGATGTCAAGGCACCTAATGGCGGCAAAGATGCCCAGCCCAAGGATGGCAAGCCTGCTCAACCTACCAAGCCTCCAGCAGCGCCTAACGGTAACAAGCCTGTGACGCCTCCTATCGCTGCCAAACCAGTTACAAAACCGGTTGCCAAACCTGCACCAATCGTCCCAATCCAGGCTATGGGCGAGTATGTTACAAAGTGCAACACCCCCGGTCAGGTGGCGTTGACATTTGCCGAAGGACCGAGTGAGGCCACGACACAAATGCTTGAAATCCTGCGCGAGGCCAAAGCTCGGGTGACATTCTTCGTCAACGCAACCTGGCTTGAGTACATGCAGTACGCTGGTGTGACCCGTAAGGCTTATAACGACGGCCACTTGATTGGTATGACCTACCGGCTGCCGAACGACAGCTCCAAGACCATGACCGAGGCTCAGATGAAGGCCGATATTGCCAAGGCTGCTACAGCAATCCACAACTTGATCGGAATGTACCCCAAGTACATCCGTCTACACGAGGGTAGCGTCAAGGACCCGAAGCTCGAGCCTCTTCTTCGACAGATGGGCTACATGCTCGTTGGTTTCAACCTCGATGAGGCTGATTACAAGTACACGTCTCGCGAACAAGCGTCGCAGATTGCAAACATTTATGAGACGACGTTCAACAAGCAAGCCGAGGCATTTGGTCGGAAGGGCTCGTATGTTGCTGTCGGTTATGACATCCCAGCCTCTGGTGCTGCAGCCGCCTTGCCAGATGTCATCCAGTCCATTATTCGCAACGAATATGACATGGTGCGCATCGACGGTTGTGTGAACGACACTATGCCCTACAAGAAGTCTCCAACCAACAACGACGGCTTTGTTGGTGACGACTACTCGTTTGGTGGCCCCAAATACGTCCATGGTCAGTCTCCTGTTGCTCTTCAGAACGGACATGCTGTCCCAGGCAAGATGCCCACCAAGAATACCAATGGCAAGCCTAACGCCGTCTCAGACGCCCACCGTACTTTCACGCTTGGCTTTGCGTCTGTGATTGTCGCCCCTATGGTCGCCCTTTTCTACCTGGCTGGCTTCTAAACTTTATTGTTGTGACCAAGTTATAGATAGGCCATGGCACTGTAGATACCCATTTTCCCCTCCTCTGTCAAACTTTTCACTTTTGTAGAGTGTGAGCAATGTCACTCAATCAGCCTTTTGACAGACAATTCTTTTTTTTCTTTACACTTTCCACGGTTTTTTTTATTGTGGGCTAAATACACATTTCTTGTGTCTGATATTTCCATCCATCATTTTTTTAAAGTTTGGCCTTAGGTCCGTTAGGCAAGATCTTGGCCAAGAAGCGATCAATGGCCTCATTAACGGCATATGGGTTCTGGTTCATAGCGAAGTGGCCGGCCGTTACAAAGACGCGCTCAAAGATGTTTTCAAAATGCTTTCCCATATTCTCCGACAGCGAAGGGTGCAGCACGGGGTCTTCCGTTGCAACGATCAGCATAGAAGGATGGGGACGCTTGACATTCCGGGGCAGTGCCAGTTCGTCCTCGTAGTTGATCTTACGGGTCCTGTAGTAGTTGAGTGGGCCGAGGAAGCCATGTCGTGAAAACTCTTGCGTGTAGTAGTCAAGCTCTTGTGGGTGTACTCCAGAGTGTGTGTAAGTAAGAGTCATCATGGCGCGAATCTAGTATAGTGGTAAAACAACATATGCCATATCAGATGGCTGCTTATTTGTCCACAAAGAAGCAAACAATATGTCTATAGAGAATGGCTTGAGCAGCGACAAGTCATTCCAAAGGAACTTACATCTGCGTTGAAGAGGGCAGTGGTATCAGGATCAGCAAAGAACTTTTGGTAAGCAAAGTGGGGAGCCTGCTCAGCAATGTCCTCGAGAGGGATATAAGTGTCCATCAGGGGCATCAGCGGAGTGCACACACTGATAACGGCATGTACGCGCTCTGGGTGGTAGTCAGCGAAACGCCACACAGCGGCTCCGCCCCTTTAAACGAATGGCGTTGAGGATAACACAAGCTGTTAGAATGAGGCATTTGTCGTACGCAAAGCGAGCAATAAAAGGCTTTTGAGAGAGAGAAGCTGTATCATACCAGTCGTGGCCAATGACGATGACCTTGGGAATGTTAAGGACATCTAACAGGCTGGCAAGATGTCCGCAAATGTTCTTGTAGCTATAGTGGTGCAGCTCGTCAGGTGCATCCTATCACAATACCAAGACATACAAGTAGGAACAAGGGTGTCAGTGCGGTGGTTTAAAGACAACTTTTGTCACTGGCTATACTTTGACCAGCCAAAAAAGGAAGGCAATCATGAGCCGAACGCAGCCAAATGGCCAATAATGTCCAAGGAACAACGATAAACGAAGGAATGAGACCATGCTATGAAAGACGTGATCGAAAAATTGAGGGGAGGAGTATCTTCTCAAGAGACCAATGACTACGCAAACCGCTCCAACTATCCTAGATAGTTCCTAGCACCTCAGTTCCCACACCAATCCGCCATGGTGATACAAAAGGCCTTTCCGTCAACTAACAAATAACGACGATACTTACAGTCTGGCCGTAGCCGAGGGTATCGACAGCAATGACTCGGAATCCCTTGGAGGCCAAGTGTTTGATTTGGAAGCGCCATCCGTACCACAGATCAGGGAAACCGTGAACCATCAAGATTGGAGTGCCAGATGGGTTACCCTCCTCAACATAATCTATGACGATTTTGACAGATTCAAGAGTAATACCGTTAGATATCATTCATGTTCGAGAGCATTTCGCCTGCTTAAAACAAATGGCGACGACATACGGTAACGGTGGCCGCCTTTAACTGTGGCAAACTTGTGGTTGAAGCTAGAGGTAATACGCAGAAGCAGAGCAAATAGAGAGTGTTAGGATGATGGAATGTTCCCGTACGAGCGAAAAAGGTTAGGTTGAATTCTACGGTACCTAGCTGGGTCATGATAAGGACCAACGGGCGGTGGAGCCACGCCTTCGTTCGCAGCAACCATGAAATCGAAATGAGCTTTGCCGTCAGCCATGATGGAAGAGTGATGGGGGGTAATGAAGAGGCTAATGAGTGATGAGAAAGGAATGGAAAGGGAAAGAGCGAAAACAGAAGGTGTCCAGAGTTATATAGTTCGTGGCGCACAGCACGGATAAGTACAACAAGGGGATGGATAAAAGGGATCGAAACTCAACCTGCGCGGAAAAAGCAAAAAACGTTTCTGTGTACCACAGTACATTAGGTGCTAATGCAACCCTCTGGAAGAAGGATAGAGAAACCGGTTACTGTACGTAGTCCGCATGTTTTCATTCACACTATTCAAGGCCAGTTTGTGTTCCCGTACCTTTGCCTCTCATTTGAACTCGGTGCTTCATGCAAATAATGAACACAAAGAAAGCCCACAGCTGTATCCCATTTTATCAAAGCTTCATTTTTTTTATTCCCTCTTTCTCTCTCTCCCGTCTTTATGAATATCGTGATCTGACGGATCGACTACGTAGTAAACTACAACTTGGTGTCAGGGGGTTGAATCTTGCATGCAGTCAGTTCGATGAAGTATTAACCAAACTGAGCGTTGAGCGCCGTTGGGATTCACCGTGAGGGCGTAATAGTGTCTCATGTCTTGATTCGATCCACCACAACTTGCAGTGTTGAAAATGTGTGTTCTTGACTATTGCTGTTGACGGAGGCATCATCTAGGGCAATCAACAAATACCAGAGGCACTCATTTCGAACAAGAAGAGTCAACAGCTTGAGGAGGAGAAGATACAAAGTGGAGGATAACGAGATATAACACTGCGTTTACTCCTCTTTCGTATTGAATAAAAAACTAGTGAAAATATGGAAGCAGGCTTCATTTTGACATATTTGTCTGTGCCAAAATGCTTCAATGTCGGAGAACGGGAGGAGTTACCCATGCCGTAGAAAAACGAAAAAAGAGAGAGCACAAAGCACTATTTTGCTGAAAGTTTAAAGTTGTTATCACAAGGACAGGGCCCGTTGAGGACGAGCCAATGGATTATTCCCTTCGTATACTCCTGATTAGTATGGCAATCGCTTGGGAAAGCGATGACAGACTTTTCAGCAAGTGATGGTTGCACCCCTGTGTGATGAAAGAGGGAATGCAAGCTAATGGATAAAACAAGCATGTTGTTCCCATCATTTGCTTAGACTTTTGTTTCCGGGATTTTCAGTAGCAGTCATGTATTTACAATCCACCATATTGTGGATGCAAAGCTAAAGGTTTGATAGAGCTGAAAATTTCAACGCATTGAAGGATGGACGGAAGACGGAGATTCAAACACTTGCAGGAGGCTTCACATACATGAGGGACAAGAAAAATGTAAGACTACCTGAAATATGAGTGCTTAAAACAATGAAAATGGTAGGACTCTTTGGTGTTTATCGCCGTGCTTCCTCCGTGATTACCAATGGCGATATCAAGATACCGGTGGCCTCTCTGAATCAAGAACAACCATAGTGAATCTGAATAACCTTTACAATATTCTTCACGAAAGTAAGAAATAAGCTTAAATACAAAATTGCAGTTGTGACTTCACGCCTCCTACAAGTAACAGTAGGGAATGTAAAGAACATTTGTATCCCTCAGGTGTCGCGAACTTGCGAGTGATGCTTTGAAGAGAACAATCCAATGGGTAAAAGGTAATTGACCTAGTTTATAAGACCCCAGTCCAAAAAAGCCATCTGGACAGATCAGTGCTAAACACTGGATAAATGGAGAATACAGGAAGAACGAGTGACTAACGGAAAACGACAAGCATAAATATGCTTCTAACAGCCATCTCTAGAGCTGTGGAGAACAATAGCGGATGTGGTGCAAGAGACGAAGAAGTAGAGTATCGACAGCTGGCCATTTACCGAGGCACCAATCGCCAATCAGTTTACTCTTTTTCAGCCTCCACATCCTATAGTAGTGTTATGTTTGTGGTCATTATTGTTTGGCTATGATGGCAGGGAGGCGTTCCAAATACTCATCAATCCTGTTATTGACAGCCTCAGGATCCTCACTCAAAATGAAGTGACCACCTTTGACCCATGTCTCCTCATATGTCTCGATAAAGTCTTTGGGCACATTGCGGCAGTAGCGCTGCGTCAGGATCGGGTCGCCTCGCACTATCACTGAAAGCGTTGGTACCTTAAAGGTCTTGCCGACCAAGCCAATATCATCCTCACAGTTGAGATACATGGTTCGATAATAATTCAGGGGTCCATCCCAGCCTCCAGCTTCAAAGGTTTTGACATACACGTCGCGATCCTAGATTGCATTAAGAAGTGTGGACACTTAATTACCAACTATCCAACAATACCAAAAAAATAGTAACACACCGAACGGGTTGGGTTTAGTAACTTACCTTGTCAGTACAACCAGCCTCATCAGGGTAAAAGAAATCAATCACAGCCGGCACCTAAGTCATTTGGATACAAGAATTTCTCAGTCTGGTGAGGAATACGTTCAAATAAATAGGTGACCTCGCCCTTTCAAGTTTGATGTCAAACAATGGTGGTTTTTACCCTTCTGAAATACTTCTCGCAGCCCGCTCGCCCAAAGGCAGCAAAATATGCAAAAGAAAGGTTCTCCTGAATAAGTTCCAGGACAGAGAGAGGCTTGGTCACAGGAGGACGAATTGGGTTACCAATACTAAAGAAAGAGAAATTATACAGAGGGGGAAAAATCTCCACAAATGGGTCATTATGTAACTTAACAATACCGGCGCCATGTCGAAGCCAGAGAGCGAGAAATAGAAAAAGCAGCGAATGAGAGCGTATCCAAACACGATAAACTTACGAGATATATGCACGGCTTCGCTCAGGATACCAGTATGCAACTCTTCCGGCGACCGTGGCACCCCAGTCATGACCAACAAAAACGGCCTTTTCGATCTGCAGCTGATCCAGCAGCTCGATAATATGGCTCGCGATGCTTTTGACTGTATACGGATGAGTTTTGTCTAGGGCAACTGTGGGCTTGTCTGTCTCACCATACCCGAGCTTGTCAATCGCCAGCACACGATAGCCTTTGTTAGCAAAGTATCGGATCTGATGCCGCCAACCAAACCAGAAATCTGGGAATCCATGAACAAAGAAGATCACTGGACCATCTCTAGGACCCTCATCGACATAATCTAGCGCATTATTTTTTTTATCCAGGATGATTGTTAATGACAGTCAAGTGAAAGAAAAGATAGCCAATATTCATACTCTTTCTCGGCAATTTCTCTTGTAAAATTCTTCATTGACTTACGATATCGATAGCCGCCAAGAACCGTGTATTGATGGTTAAATGAGGCAGGGTCATGGAAGGTATGGGTGCATTTACGCCAAACGGTCCATTTTGGGCGACGTGGTAGGATCAACATGAAGGGGATAAAGATGCGCACACAGAGCATGGCAAACCGTGCGAACAGTCTGGATGAAATTATTCTAATCAACCACGACTCTGGCCTTTTCGCTTGCTGCTGCCCCTGCTGTGGTGATTGCTTGACAAAATTTTGGTCTTCATTATGCTTACTTGGGGACATTTGAGGAATTTCTTCGAGAGAGTGAGAGAAGGGAGGGTCAAAATGTGGTAGACAAAGGAGACAAAAAAAAGCGGAGAAAGGAGAACGTTAAAAAGTACAGCCATTTGCATGTGTTTGTGCCTGTTTTCGGTTCGCAACAAAATTTTGCCCCAAAAGAACTCGCATTTCTTTCAGAGGGAAAATGGAAATAGGGAGGGGCCCAAGCGGCTGGAAACAATGACCAGACAAAAGAAAAAAACACTGACACACACATTCAAACACATCCAAACAATTATTGTTTAAACTATGGATATGATCTTATTGACAATGAGATGCAAAAATGGCGAAACAAAGAGAGAGAGAAGCCATGATAATAGCGTCTATTTTTTCACGACGAGGCGGCGGTGACCGATGCCAGCTCATTATGGACGGCGACACCAACGGAGGTTGAGGTACTCTTGGCAAACAGCATCTCCATGGAGCCGACAACGGCCATCAATTGCTGCTGGAAGGCCAATTCCTGCTTGACCTTAGTCCTCAACCGCATAAATAATTCGTCAATCAGTGGTGACTGACCAAGTACTGCCGTATACATGTCAATCAGCACTGTTGTTACATCGCACAGCAGTGCTGTGTACCGCGGGTTGTTAATATTCTTCACCAAGAACTGTGCCAAAGGCTCGAGTGAGATATCGTCACGACCAGACAACGCTGCCCGGAGACCATCACGATGGATCAGTTCCTGGATGAGCGACACCGTCGTCACTGCTGGCTGGTTGGTTCGCAGACAGGCGTCGAGCGCATTGCCGTACTGGAAAGCTTTGAGGTAACGGTCATACTCGCGCAACCGCTTCTTACGCTGCGATTCGACCTTGAAATCAGCATCGCCGGGCATATGGTTCTTGCCACGAATGAAAAACTTGTAGGTGCCTCCACGCTCCTGCATCTGGATTGCTCGTCGTGTCTCCATCTCGGCCGTCTTGACCTGTCGCTGACGGATTGACAACAAACCGCCAGCCATACCAGCCACCAGATGTGTATCGTCCGGTGACAGTCCAACGCTCATTACAGGAGCTGGGTACTTGACACTATGCACAACACTGTAGTCTTGGACGTTGTAAACCTTGACATGGTGATCGAGAGAACCTGTCAGCAGGCGAGAAGACGAATGATCGAAGCACATTGAAGTAACCGTCTTTTGATGATTCGAGAGTGTATGCAAAGGCCTGCCTCCGGCAAGAATGTCAAACACCTTGACCATTGGCCCACCGCCTGAGAGCACCACGCCACCGTCAGGGAACATTTCAACACACTCAACAGGTGCACCATGGTTCATCGTCATTACGCATCCCTGTGTGCGCATATCCCAGAGCTTGACAGTCTGGTCATACGAGCCTGAAAGCACCAAGTGTGGGTTTGCCTGTGACACCATTCCAGCTCTCACGTAATCGTCGTGTCCTGTGAAGATGTTGATCGCCGACTCGCTCGGCATATCCCACACACGCACTGTCTTGTCGTCCGATGCTGACATGATCTGGGTCTTATCCGACGAGAACTTTGTGACATGAACAGGGCTAGTTGTAAATGTGTAGGGAAAATACATAGATAATGAGTACTTCACATTCTATAGATCCACCATTTCCACCTTTAGAGTCTATAAAAGTACGCCTATCATTCATGATGGTCGTTTCGAATGGTTTCTTACTGTTTGTGCTCCCGGAAAGTACGAAGGATAGCACGACTGCCAATATCAAAAATCTGGATCAATCCCGTGGCATCACCAGCAACGACCAGACGGCCATCAGAGCGAATGTTTCCTGAGTAAGCGACATCCTTAAAGCGCGAGATGGTCTTTTTAGGTTGATGTGTTTTTGAGCTGTAGATCTGCACACGGGCTGATGCTGTCACCGCAAAGTCGTGTGGTTTTGTCTCTGAAAAGTGGATCGACGTCACTGCCGAGAACTCCTTCACAACAATAGGCGACTATATTGATAAAGGTGAGTTGAGTGATTAACGTGTTAGCAAAAATGTCATATTTGTCTGCATGTTTTGCTAGCCCGGCTCTCGATCTCATGACATTATTGAAGCCCAAAAAGATATACTTGCCTTGAACTTGCGCCAATATCTTGCCTCAGGCGTCTTACGGCCAGGAAGGCGAGGGTATTTCTTGATGGTCAAGGATTTGAAGTCACTCGACATGATGTATTAAAGATATGAGGTTGTAAAGCGACCAGGAAAATATGTTTTTGTGAAGTAGAAAGAGAAAAGAAAAAAGGAAAGGGTAATGAAATTCCACTAGAGTGCTTGTTTTGCTTCTTTGACTGGAAGGAAGGCAGTGTTAATGGAGATGCAATGCTGAAGAATGAGGAGAAGCATGCACCATGAATGAAGGTAAGCAAGCAACACTGAACAGCTTCTTTCAACTCCAGTCAACTGTTGTTTGCAACTTATTTCTGGTGGCTGAGGTTGAGTAGAGAAGGGAAAAAATGTGCTCAACAAGGGTACACAATCACACTCACTTCACAGTCACGCTTCTTTTTTTTTTCACAGGCACGCGTTCCTTTTATGCTTTACACAGAGGCATTGTAGTGGAAGTAGAAAAACATTTTAAAAAGGTGAAAAAGACAAAGCGAAGAATATATTTTACTGCTCCTGGAAGTCCACCAGTTGTTCATTTCTCGCTGTGGTATCTTTCTCCACGCGGAAGTTACCGCCCACCTCACAGTCCTTGAGGCTCGACTTTTCACAGACGCGGCTCGCACTGCACAAGATCACGCCCTCCAACCGGACGCCGTCCTCGATCACTGCATGATCCATGATGATCGAGCTTACAATCTTGACGTTCTTGCCAATAGTCACATGCGAACCAATGGTTGACTTCTTGATCGACGACCGCTCGCCAATCTTGGTGTCTGCTCCAATCAATGAATCCGCTCCCACCTGCGTCTGCACTTGCGTCGATGCTCCCGGGTTGCGCACCTTATCTGTCGTCTTGGTGTAGTACCGGTTTGCCTCATAGTAGTTGGCAATTGAGTTTGAGCGCCGGCAGTAGATGCCCGTCGGCAGCACAAATGCCTGGCACTTGATAGGGCTTTTCCACTCGCTGTTGTCGCCTTGCTTCGTATCCTCTACAGATTGCGTAGTCGACAGGGAATATGCCAGCTTGGTGGTTCCCACATTTTGGTCCAGTGATGCCTCGTAAGCTATATAGAGTGGAAAGAAAAGATTGAAAGTGTTAACATCGGATTCATCATACCTCCGTTCGCGCTAGATGATAGGAGAAAAAAAAACATTCACGAGGCCAAAAAACACTATGTATCACAAAATATGCAAACATTCAGGCGTGAAATTACCTTTGATGACTCCCTCTTGCTCAGCCAGACTGCGGTAATGCTGACTCTTGACCAACAAAGGCAAGACATGGGCCTTAATACTAGCAAGAGTGCGCTTTTGAGCCACCTCACTGATGAGGTCAATAACCCAGCGCTTAAAGACATACAGATGCCCATCCAGCAACATTCGGCTCACGTTCATCACCGGGTGTTTCTCCAGTAACGAAATACGCAGAGAAAACTCGTCTGGATCCATCTGCTCCGAGTTGTTCAAGTATACCAACTGTGAGCTGCGTGCATCAACACCAACATACTGGACAATTTCTGCAGATGTTTGTTGAACATCGATAAATGAAAAAACAAAAAGTAGTGAGAAACAATCCTTTCAAATATGTCGTGGTCGAGCCATGTCTAGCCACGTTTCGTCTTCGGATACATACCACGGGCTTTGCTTGATCCAGTGGGACCGCCTTCTGCCTTGGTGGGCTCAAAGAACATGGCTGTGACAGCTGGATCCTCGGAGCGGTGGGTGTCAAGGAACTGGTGGGGTATCAGGTCAGTAAGCATGTCGCAGCTCATCACAATAAAGTCAGATGTGATCTTGTCCTTGATCTGCGACAGTGCTTCGGCAGTTCCTGTGTTATCGTCTACCACCTCCAGCGAGATGTTCAGAGGGCCTTCATAAACTCGATCCAAGTAATGTCCAAGCTTCCTGGAACCAGAAGAAACACTCAGCACAATGACATCTGTAATATATTTCGAGGGATAGTGGGAGAAATGTGTCATTAGCTGAGTAACATGACATTCCTTGGCCCTGAATATTGCTGTACTTGTGAAATCAACTTGCCAGTGACACCCGAGGATTCCAGCCAAGCAAGCGGGTACGAAATCATGGGCTGGTTGGCAATAGGCAGCAGTGCCTTAGGCATGTTGCTGTCCTCTGTCAGAGGATACAATCTATTTGAGCAGCGAGTCCAGAAAGAAGCGCGTTTTTTTGACTTTTAATATATTTTTCTCCTTCATGGACTCATTCATTCTACAAGCGCATGCAGCTTCAGTAATAATGCCATACCCATTTCCGTATCCGGCAAGGACCACGGCGATGAACTCCTTCTTCTTTCTCAGCGAGATGGGCATCTTGTATGGTGAAAGGCAGTGGAGCTGAAATGAAAAAAGCGACTCACCTTGACTATGGCCCTTTCAATTCTGGTTGTGACTTACCAGTATTGTGTTGATCATACAAACAGTCCTAATCCCTTACCCTTCTTGCCTTCGTTGCCCAAAGACGTTCGGAGTACCCTCCCCTGTTCGAATCAACTACCCCCTCCCTTTCATTCACATTATACACACACTCACACACCATGTCTTTCAAGGAAGGATTAAAAAAGATCTACTTTCCCTCGCAAATCATTAAGCTTGTCCGGAATGGCCCCAATGTACCTGCCACCTCCAACACACTGACATTCCGCGTCCCGCCATCAATGAACAAGATGGACCTCAAGTCGTACCTTCGCAACATTTACAACATCAAAGTCCAGACTGTCCGCACTGCTAACATGCCTGTCAAGGTCGCTGGTGTCGGCAACAACACCATGCTCAAGCGCCCCAAGTTCAAGAAGGCTATTGTTACCTTCGAAGGTGAACCCTTCACATGGCCCGAAGCACCTGACTCGGAGAAGTTTGGTATTCAGGCTGCTCAGGACGAACGCCAACGATTCATGAACAGGCTCAGGGGCTGGCGCATCCGTCCTGCACACGGAGTCCAGGCTGCCAAGAAGCAAGAAGCTGCCAATGCTGCTGCTGCTGACTCTACAGCCAACAAGACTTCAGAGGCATCATCATAAAACATTTCCACTCTGCATTGGATCCTGATCGGACACCATAAAGCCACCTTCCTGTTAAAATTATCATATTCGTGTGTATTCTTCAAGGGTGCCGAACAAGATCCTATCTCTATCCATTCTCCCGCTTTCTCTTATTTCTTGCTTATTGTCCTTTCTCACTAGCATAGAGTGTACCATCAACAATGACTCAATCCTTACATTATTTCATTCAACTCTATGTTTGTAGCAATTATGAAGCCTGATATAGCACTAATAGGATGCTGGCAGATTTTGGGAGTGTGGCTACGAGATGAAAAAAGGACGGTATATTGGTTCAACGATCCAAAGGGAGCAGATCGACTATTAGAGCTAGCAAGATGTCAACAAACGCATGCCAGACAGGACGTGGAATAGCACTGATTCCATGGAACTTGCTGACTTTTTTAACCGCTCTTAAAGAGGAGAATAGCAATCTGATCCATGTAAAAGTAGATGAAGTGCTTGGTTTCTTTGAGAGTGCCATTCACCAGAAAAAAAAAGGCAAACATAAAAAGTTAGTACCTGAAAGCAAGCTGCAAGGACGTTGTCTGATATTGAAAATCGTTCCCCTATCGTATTTTTCACACTGGTTCCAGCCAAAAAAAAGGATAAATGGCTGGAATGATCACGTATAGGAACGGAGATAGAGTCAAGAGTCGTTCCTTACCATGAGTAACATAGCTTCCAAAGTTTCTTCCGACAATGCAGTGCCATGTCGATCCATATTTTTGGTCAAAGTACTTCTTCATGTATGCTGCCACGTCCTTCTCGACAGTATACTTGTCAAAAGCACGAAGAGCGCATTCAACAGCCTCCTGCTGCATCTCCTCCGTCATGTCTGCGTTCTTGATTGTTGGTCGAAGGTCCACCATGGCTGAATATTTTGTCTTCTCTGGTTCTTTCGTGTTGTTCTTTAGTTGTGATGAAGAAAGGTGGATGGAAGTTGTGCAAGGGATGATGAATAACGAGTTGTGTTCCTATAGGAGATGCAGAAATAAAACAAGAGGTTGGCTAAAGTGAGTAAACTAGTAGGGGGTTTTAATCAGGAAGAATTAGTTTATCATGGACGACTATTTGAATTGCACATGGTTATCATAACGATCCGCACGAGTTCTTCATGCAAAACACATCCATCGGACTATGAAGAGCCGAGTGCCAAGAGACGTGTACCTCTCGCTGGTTATGAATCTTCCACTCTTATTTTCAATCCCTCTTTTTTGCATATACACCTTTGTGCCGCTGGCCACCCGACCTTGGCGTTTGTGTGCAAATACAGTAACAACCCCAAGAATGTACGTGAGGTGGATAAACTATGTTCTCTGGTCGGGTGCACATGAAAAAGGGCCAGGTGAGGAAGAGGGGTGAGGTAAAATACCATCGGGTATCTCTAACATAAAACAAACCCCCTTTCAACCCATCCCTGTCCCCTGTATGGTCTTGTTTGTTTGCAGCTTGTGCTTCAATAGTTTGTGTTAACGGAAGAATATCAATTGTTGCGAGCTGGTCCAAACACTTTATCGTGAACGAACGAAGATCAAGATGTAATCAAGGGACGGTTTGAGAAAAGGGAGAGGGGTGGGAGTTACAATAAAAAATAAGGGAGAGGAATTATCCTTGCTTTTCTCTTTCTGCTTGGCTTGTTGAGCCAAAAACAAATGCAGAGATTCGAACAAATGGAAAAAGAAGAAAAGGGAAACCGAACAGTGTGGGGAGGAGCCGAACAGGCAAGGAGAACAGTGGGAATGTGTCCAATTTGTGTTAGTGTGCAAAAAAAAAAGCCAACTCTACTTCTGGAGATCGAGTGACAGATGACTATATTTTCCTTGAGCGCCTCATGGGTCCTTCCAGATGTTGCTCCTTGTTTGACAATATTGACAACAGCACTTGGTTCATTCTGAACAAGGTGTGTATTCAACTGAACCAGTCCTGCAATCTCTAAACTCTGCGAAGGGTTTCTGCAGTGAAGGAAAGGAATGATGGTCCCAAAGGGCAAGTGTTCACTCAGAAAAACAGCCCTTGTACAAGGCTAGCTCTCTGGGATCTCGCCAGCGCATGTGACTCTTCTTCGATATGATTCAGGAAGGTTACTGAGCATGTTCGCCCTTTTTCATAGTCCACAGACAGATTTCTTTAGTGCAAGGTGTTGTTGCTGTTGCAGGCGGTTTTCTTTTTTTTTTTGGACTTCCCAAACCTGTACTCTACGGAATTCAAAGCGTACCTGATGTGACAATGCTGAATGAGGGTGGAGTTAAGGTGTAAAAAGATGCAAGATGATGTACACCAGTCCTGATATTTTACTAAATTTTAATTTCCTTGTCGCGAAATCAGCTCGAGGTGGCGCCTCTGAGGCCTTAATTGGTGACGTCACCGAACGGGCAAACGATCAGATGCTGCCTATAACCCTACGCGAGCTTCAGTCTGTTGGAAACTGATGGTACGGAGTCCAGTCTTCTCCCAGACTTTCGTATCACAACCGTTGATGGGACTGACAACTACTTTACTTAAGCACACAATTTTGTCAAGACGGAGAAGGACATGATCGATCTGTGGGGTCTTCAGCGAGAACAAGCGGACCAAATCACTTGCCTCGGGATTGATCTTGGTCGAGCGTGTGTCGTCGGAGCTTGTGTCTTACTGCCGCCTGGCAATGACCCACAGCCTATGAGAAGGGCGCGCCACGGGAGGAAGGTGAAATGGAAGCAGAAGAAGGAATCAGGATCTTCAAAAGAAGCAGAGAAAGAACACAAGAAACGACGACAACAGCAACCTGTGGTTACGTAGATTCCACGGGAAGGTGCACGCTTCGTGAACCTGACTGTCAAGCAGAAAGTATCTTAGCAGCCTACGTTCCAACATAGAAGATGGCTAGAGATGAAGAGGAGGAACAAATTTACTGAAGTATCTGGTGTACGATGTGGGCAACCAAAAGGGGAGATAAATTGCACTTTTAGGGTACTTCGCCACAATAGCCACAATACCGCCATTCTCATGGTATGGTATATTAGGTAAGTAAGGTAGGCATCGTATATACGGTATGGTGAAGATGATAAGGCGTAGATGGTTGAATTTGTATGTTATCTAGAATAAAGATACACTGTTGTTGGATATGACCGCATGTAAAAGTGGAAAGTGCAACTGTGAATGAAATGGGTTAAAAATGAAAAAATTCGAAGGGTAACAACTCTTCATGTCGAGATCTTGCAAAAGACGTTATGTGCGGTCTACAACGGAAAACACTTTGGAGGAAATCAACCTTTCTGCTTTTTGGAGTAGTTTTAGTCATCACTGTTGTTGTCGTCAACCAAGCACTACAGTATATTCTTCAATAAAACCGCAATTGAGATTACGTTACAATGCAAGATACAAGAAAAGCTTAGTCGGTGTCTCCGCTCTCATCGTACCAACGTACCAACGATAATTTGTCATAAGCTCCTCATTTTGGTCGCAACTGTCTTCGTCCCCATCAGTCTGGTCCAACTGTCGCTTGGCTCCTTTCAATAGATCCAGTGCCCGCATGTGGTTTTTGGGGAAGAGGTTGTGTATACTGTTCTTATCGATTCTTAACAATATACATTTTGATATGTCTATGGTTGTAGATACGAAGGGTAAAAACAACATCAGGTTCTATGGGGCGTCTCGGCAGGATGGTAAAACGGCGGAACTGGGTACCCGCCCTTGTTTGAACCGTGGTGGATATGGACATCCAGAAACGCATCGAGTGGCATAATTTTAGAATAGATTCCAAGAGCGAGGTGGTTGTCATATCCGACGATCTCAGCCTTGTTATCCAAAATGGCATCGTAAGACTTTGCCACCTTCGAAACTAGGTCTGTCTTGGACAGTGTCTTGTGGAAAACGTATGCCAGGCTAGGGAGCACTGCCACTTCCCATTGGCGTCCATGAACTGACGCATTTGACCGAACCGAGCAACAAACAGATTGCACTGTGAAAATCTGGATCATCTCGACGGAAATAATTCACGACTGCACGCAATGCAAAAGGTTCATCGAGGACCGAGGACCGTTGTGCCTTCGCTAAAATCAAGGATTCTCCCAACAGAAGCTTCCACCGGTGGCGCTTCTTCCTTATTGAGATGCAGAGGACTCCCGTGCAGGTAGTGCTCCAACTCAAAAGCTTTGAGGATGGTGCGTATGTTTTGATATTTTGCATATCGCGACTTGGAATTGTGGACACTTTGAATCATTCGCACTATGTCAAACACAATGTTCCATTTGCCGTAATACCACCACTCTTCTGGCGATAATGTGTTCTCTGTTTCCGTGATCGCCTGTCTCCAATCCATCCCACCATTGCTCAGCGCGATCATACACTCTATCATTAGAAAGTGAATAAAGAATTGTACAACTGCCACCTTCCTCTTCCAAATCAAATCAAAGAAGAACGAACACACACACTTTCAATTTCTTACATCAATGGCACCAGGCCAGCTATTCGTAGGTGCTATGCTTTTATGTGTATTGCTTTGGTCTCCTGTGTGCCTGTGTGATATCCTGCACCTTCCAATGGCACGAGCCATTGCCACCGGCTGAAGATAGTGATTGTTGTAGACACGGTGACACACTTGTGAATAGATGGTGCACATACTTTTATTAATGGATACAGTATACGGTGCTCCACCATACACAACTATCGCTTTCGGTGATAGTTATTTTTTGACTCCCGCAACTTGCACATGTCTGGTTAGATTAGCACCTGTTCATGCTCGACCACAGAGTGACAGAAAGACGGCATCTGTGATATTATTAAAGGAGATAGCCTTTCCGCGCTATATTGAGGAGCGTGACACTACGACGATTACAAATGATGACCAAGCATTCTATTTTGTGGATAAAGAGTTGAGAAAGGCGTGTTGTAACGCCTTATACCAATGATACCTTTTTCACCATGTATTTTCAGTGTTAGCACACTTTTGTTGACTCATCTGTACCTCTTTGCTTTGGCCTTCTTATTTGTACCTTGCATGCGCAAGATTGACGCCTTGACCACAGAGTACTAGAAAGGAAACTTCATGTCGCTGTTACTCTTAATTGACATCCATGTCTACTAGCACGGAAGGCTGCATCATAGATCTTTGCTTGAAGGCAATGCAATATTCTTGGATTCTTTAAACATCCCCCTTTTAAGCGAAACAAGCACATCTGGTTTCCCACCCCTGCGACACGCTCCAAACACAGGCCCATTCCAGTTATTAGTGAAAAACATTTGGTGCAAACCGAATTTATTTGATGGCAAGATGTGAATGTGGGTAATAGACTCTCAAAGTCCATGTTGTCTCAATTTTATAGATTTTTTTTATTTTTTTGAAAAGAATTTACTTGCCAACAGCAATGACATGGACACCGTGCATGGTGCGTGCAACGGCGGCTTGGATAGAAGAGGTAAGGTCCTGGACTTTAGAGACGACAGTCGAGTTGACCTCCTTGGCCTTGTTGATGCCAACCTGGATGTTCTCCTGAGCAGCGACCTGGTAAGAGGCGAGCGACTCGCGAATGTCCTTGGCAGCATTCTGGAGGATGGGGAGGGTCTCCTCAGTGGTCAGCTGCAGGATGTTGCGAGTCTTTTGAAGGAGGGTAATGTCCTTCTTGGCCAGCTCACCCTTAACGGTGACATAGCGGTCAGTGATAAAGACCTTCAAGGGCTCCAAGCGACGCTGGACAGACTCGGGCAGCGAGGGGCTCTTCTCCTTAAGGTAAACCGACAACGAGTCAATCTGGGCCAAGACAGCACTGTTCAGATGCTGCACGCGAGTGCGTGTTGCAGCCGAAGCGTCGCTTGGGATCTTGGAAACGTTCTCCTGGAGTTCCTTAGCCTGGAGGCGCAGTGTCTCGACCAGAGCAGCCAGCCGAGCATTGAGCTGCTGGACAGACTCCTTCGACTTGTTGATCGCAGCGCTGTTCTCGACACGACGGCGGCCACCCTGGACAATCGGTGACGAGGCCACCTTGCGGGTAACACGGGTCGAGACCGAACGAGTGAGCTCGACCACGCGAGCAGCCTGGTTCGACTGAGGAGAAGGCTTGGTATCCTCTTCGGCGGGCAGATAGTGATCAACAACCTTTTCAAAACCATCGATCAAGGGGGTGGCACGGGTGTTGAGGCCTTGGGCAACGCTGGCAGCAGTGGTGGTGGCACGGACCTGGATGGTAGTTGCCGTGGAGGTGGCAGCCGTCTGAATATTGGTAACCGTCGTCGAAGCAGCATTGGTAATCTGCGTGCGGGTAGCGTTGGCCTTCGATGCAATGCTGCTAGTGACAGTCTTGACAGGGGTCGTAACACGTTCATCAATGGTCGACTGGAGCTGGGTATAGGCGTTCTTCGAGGTCACCTCGACGTAGGTGATTGGCTTCTTGACCTGCGTCACAATCTCAGTCGTAGGCTGAGTAACAATGGGGAACTTGTGCTCAACATACTCAAGCGACTTGGTCGCGAGTTCATCGACCTTGGTCAAGTGGGGCTGCAGGTGGGGCTGCAGGGTCTTCTGGACGGGCTCAGTGTACTTGGAAACAGTCAGGGCTGCTGAGCTAGCAGTGTCGATGGCATACTTGCCATACTTGCTCTCCTTGGCGTAAGTGACTGAATCTTGGACAAGAGGGATGGCAGCAACCTTGGCGAAGAAGCCCGAAGATGTGCCATTAGCCTCGACTTCAGCGGGACCGTTAGAGGCGGGAGCAGCGTGTCCATTGGACTTGATGTGCTCCTCCTCAACCGAAGAGGTCGAGGTACGTGAGTGCTGGCGATCCTCCACATCCGAGTTTTCAGAAGCGGACGAGTTGCTGCGGACGTTAGCAGGGCGGGTACCGGAATTCTTATTATTCCTCTTGGTCATTATGAGTATTTAACTAAATGAGAATGGGAGCCAGACAAAGCGTGAAAAGTGAGTATGGTTGGGTGGCGAGGAATAAAGGTGGTCAAACAGGGAGGGGAGAGATCTTCAACTGTTGTTTTCAAAAGGGAGTGAAAGGGAAGGAAAAAAAAGGATGACGAGAAGGATTTCATGCATGTCCACGCAACAGGACAAGGGAAGAAAGCGGGTGAAAAAAGCGTCAGCAACCAGAAACGCAAGGAGTGAATGGGGCATGTGTGGACAGTGGAAACAATAGGGAACGAAGACATCACGATGAACAAGGGGTGTCAAGTAAAAAGTCGTCCTAAGCTGCTTGTCAAATAGGCAGGGAAAAAAAGAGGAAAGAGAGGACCATGCGCACTGTACTGAGTGCGCCATGGATCCCTCTTGCCTTCCTCCTCTCTTTCTGGCTTTCCACTGCTTGACGGTCAATACCAAATAATGTAGAGACGGAAGGAAGAACTGGGAAAGAGGTGTGTGTACGTGCAGAGGGCATGACAGGAAAACGGAGGGGAGGGGCGAGAAGAGAGTCAATGAAAGGCAGGAAGTGGGTGGAAAGTGTTGATGGTCTGTGTGCATAGTGGTCGTGGGTGGCATGGCCCTTAGCCAGTAATACAACTAATGCATTGCGAGACTAAAGTCGCCAAACCCTACAACCATGCCGAGTATCGTGAGAGAGAGTTGTGAGGGGAAAAGGAACACCATCGTCTTTCTTCTTTCTCCTCCCCCCTTCTTTCGAGAGATAGGTAACTACAGCTCGTCCCTCGTTTCTCTATCTCCCCTCTTAAAAGAGCTCGTTGGTCGTGTCTTAAAGTCACGACTAGACTTAACTATTGGCGAGGGGGTGGCGTATGTCTAATCCTGTTGAACGAGTGTCGTGGCCCACATTCTCAGAATCATAGACCCAACGCCTCATGACCCTCCTAAAGTCATGTAGTCTCTCATTTCGCCATTGTTAATCCTTTACTCGAAGATAAGAGAAGGGCGAGAGAAGGGTGGCTTGAGGGGATGGTCATGGACATACAAGTTTTGAGTGATTATGCCCACTTTGAAATTATGAGCGATAGCCAAAAGGGCCGAGGCATTTAGCCCAAATGGAATAATATTAACAAAAAAATCCCCAAAACATTCGAGGCAATACAGAGCGAGAGAGCGGAGAAATAAAAAGCAATATATCGGAGGAGACAAAGGGTGAAGGTGACTGTGGGAGCAAAGAGAAGAGTGGAAGGAAAGCTTACCAGGTAATGAGAAGGTCGTAACAAAAAGAAATTGAAATGCTGAATGAATGAAGTTGTGCTGTTTTCTTTGCGAATGCTTCAACGTCAGAAAGAAAAAAAGTATTGTTGGGGGTATGATTTTTTCTTGGACGGAGCAAATAAGAGTTAGGATGCGCGAAAGAAAAGATTGAGAGTGGCAGGAAATATGTGCGGGTCCTGTGTTGCCTGTTAAGCAAACGTGTGTGGATATTTGGTGATGGTGAGGGAGAAAGTGGCGAGCTGAACGAAACAGAATGCAAAGGGGAAGAAAGGGAAGAAGAAAAAGAAAAACCGGACCCGAAAAGTGGTCGAGTATTTATGGTGCCCGACATGACCTTGTTGCACTTTGCGTTGACACGCCTGTCGCAATCGCACAGGGAATATGTCAACCTTACTCTATCCAATTCAATTATTGAATAAACAAAGCTCCCCCACCCACCCATCCTTGCTTATATTTTCTTGTTACAACTGTCCACCTGCCACCCATTTCCTGTCGGCAGCCTCCTGTTGGCTGAGTAATAAGAGAATCATCATTGTGACGATGAGCATGGACCGACACCTCAATGTACCACGGCAAAATGGACAACTTCCTGCTGCCTGCTTTAGCAGCTGATGAGAAGTGATAACGATGTTGCTGATGGATGCACATCTCTTTTTCAGCCTTGTCAACCAACCCATGCCTGTGGCCAACAGTGCTGACGAGGTTTCTGTGTTTTCGTATGTGCGTGTGGTGTTTGTATGAGTGTGTCTCTGTATGAGGTTTTTTTAACCTGAATGAGCAAGCCGGCAGGCAGGGATGGAGTAAGCGAACAACAGGCTGTGATGTCCAACCCTATTGAATACGTGTGAATGAATAGTATGTGAGTTTCTTATCTTTAATCGTTGTAATAGCCTTGAGCTCTATTCAATTTCTCTCTCCTCATCCGCGATTCAAAGAGCGACGCACAGGTCAATGTCATATGAAAGTGTGCAGCTGAGGGGAGCGTGAACGGGCCCAAAAAAGTATTGTCCCTCTAATTTTCAGATCTCTCCAAGCGCACACTGCAAGGGGTCCATTGTCGTCTCGCATTCTCGTGCTAACAACCGAGGGGTATGGCTGCGTTACACCTACATTATTTGATCGATAAACTAGCCTACTCTTCTTTCCCCCACTCTTTCCCAAACCTTGGTAGTGGCTGTCTTAACGGCCATCTCTCTCTCCCGGTCTCTCCTGTTGAACTACAATACGTCCCCTTGTGTGATTCTGTGTATATGCAAGAGGAACAAATAATGAGTATCGGTCCCTCGTGTAAATCAAGAAGATCAACCAGCCAATAAACCGACTCTGCTACGACATTATTACTTGTCATATGTCATAAAGTGTCCATACCTTGTGAAGACATCTCTGGAGGCATCACTCGTGTTAGCAGTGTGCTAAGCGAAGAGTGGTAGATTTGTCGTATGAAGATCCGACCCCATCAAACCAAATTTCTCTCTGTAAAGGGTTACCAGGTTTAAAGCCATGTTGAAGAAAAGCTGGAAAAAAATAAAAGGTACATTCTCCCATTCCTTATCGCATGATAAACACGTACATCAACATTCTGTCAACAGACGAAAACGGACGTGTTTGCTTGCACATGGCCTCGTCAAGTTCTCAACTTCTCTTGGATTCTCATACTTTAAATGTTTTATCACCGACGCTCGTGCAATCAAAGCGTACACACAAACTCATTCACATCTCGACGGTTGTGAGATCCACTGAGAGGAAAAGAGAAAAGTAAGGGGGCACACAGGAATTCTGAATCAGTGGTCCTTTTCATCCGTTTCAATTAGCATTTTTGTTGCTTCTTCAGCCATACGATCAAAATGGCCTGATCAGGCGGTGATATGGGCGGCTGAGAATGAAAGGTTCGCTGTCTTCCAAAGGAGTGATATACAATGTATATTGTTGTGAACATGTTTGGTGGAATAAGAGAAAAAAAAGAGTTTCCACGTGTTGATTCACTTCGTATCCGATCCAAGTATCGCCTTTTTCTTGCGGAATACTGGAGAGCTAGTATTCTTGTGTTGTTATAAGGAGTCTTTTATTGTCGTCGAGTAACACCTGCCCTTTCTTAGGGTTTATTGAGATACAGAAAGCTTCTTGGCTCGTCGTATTCTTGTACCATCCAATCATGTCCAAACTCGGTTCTCTCATAGTAGAAGTAAGTGCAGGGCCCAAAGTAGAAATATCTTATCGAAACGCGTGGTGATTCTTCAACGATACTATTTTTATTGATAACCCAAGAGCCATTTCCTCAACCAGAGGAACGAATGTCCATGATCGGGGAGATGTGGTACAGTACAAGAAAAGAAGGACTGCCGCAATCCTTCAGCAATATGACGCAGCACTCTCAATATCTCAAACATCGGACCTTGGAACAAAACGTACATGTACAAAATAGGGAAATGACTCTTGAATAGGTTGTTTTCAACGGATGGCCCTGCTGAAATTTGTCAGGTCCCACATTTGTTCCTCTCTCAGCAATGGAGGTAGTAATGCGGCTGTTATCTGGGGTATGATATCGTGAAAGGGGGTCTTTAGTCAGGGCATGATATTCTGATAAAACTCCTCTGCTGCAGACACTGAGTAAAGTGGCTCAGGCTTTATTCCTGCAGTCAGAGTGAACTTTGAGGGCTTGAGAAGTGAGTGCATTTAGAGAGCGGACGAGATGTTCAAACCTACCAAGAATCTAACCCATTTCAAAGCCCTCGTAGCCCTCTCAGTTTCGTATTTTCCACTCTCAAGGATAACATTCAAAATTTTGTGCACTGCTGATCATTCCAAATGGCTTGAGAAAAAGTGAAAAAAGACAGTGTGATGAACGACTTTGTTGTTTGTTGCTGTCCATGCTCGTGTGAACATTCAACAATCCCATACACTCAGATCACAAGGTGAAGAGAGAGACGGAAAAAGGGCAGGTATATCTCACTGCTCTTCCCCTTTATCGAGTCACAGTCCATACACATGTTCATGTTTATCTGTCAGTCATGCCATTCATATGAGGCATAAAAAGGGGTGAAGAGAGAGCCAAGTTACGCCGTATGGCAGACACGTAAGAACCAGCTACTTAGGAACTGTCCGACCCTTTGTGTTCCAAGATTTGGTTATTCCGTCTTTCAAAAAACCTTTCTAATCTCAAAGTGTAAAGAAATCTGTTCTTGCCATGAAGGGCTCATGGCAGCCAGGCGGGAAGTCTATAGGATATCCTCTTTCTTCCAACACCAATTTCCGCAGGTTTATTCGGAACTCGCCATTTGAGCAGCTCTCACACAACCCATTTTTACACGCGGTTGAAAAACACGATCGAGAGCATCACGCCAATAGGCGCCGTCCGGGATCTCAAGCGGGACCATACAGATAAAGTAAACTGAATAATGGGACCTATCTAGTCACACACCAAGTGAAAGCACCACACTTTAACATCCAGACTATGCATGCAGTTCTTTTTTTTGCATGAGAAAACAAAGGAGAATGGGCTTGGACATTATGCTAGTTCATTGTCGGCACGTAAAAATAAAAAAGGTCAGCTTTCAAACCTTCGTCCACCTCTCTGGATAGCCCTCTCTATTCTTTTTTTGTGGGTCAACAGCCATCATCCCCATTTTCGAACACAGGTGAATACAACTGGTGAGATGACGGATGTAAGTATACAGAGGATGCATCGCCTCCATGGCTTTGTAAAGGTGCCATCGTGTTACCGACTGGTCTCGCCACGCGAACAGGCCTATTGGACGCGCGAAAAAGCATGCATGGTCCCCAATGTGCCACATTATTTATGGTTGACATATGATTTTTTTAAACATCCTCGATCATGGTCGATTTAAAGTTTAAGAGTGTGGATAGGGAAACTTTGTGATGGGATTAGTCGGACCTGATTTTGCCGCGCGGATGCTAATGAAGAGGGCGAGACATTGGTGAACATTGGAGAACTACCTCAAAATGTTTTTATTGGCTCATGATTTTCTGTATTCTTTGGTCAAAGTGAGAAAGAACGCTTTCGGTAACCTCTCTCCAACCCCACAGCCTCTTCACATTCTTGAGCTTGATCAGCCATACAGATATCAACAAACATAATAGGCCCTGAAAGCTGCATCCGAAATCACATATCTCCTTTTGAGGACGGGCTAGAAGATAAAGAGTAGGCAGGTTTTCCACGCTCAGATCTCGTTTGGTAGACAGAATGGCATTTGAACTTCCTATGCGCCATCTTGTAGCTCGGTCGTGTTAGCAATACATTAAGGCACCAGCTTAGGGCACTCGAGGATTCAATTACTTACGTCGCTGCTTAACGGATGTCCTTCTACGATCGCCTCTTTTACATGTGAGGCTTCCGTATGGAGTGATCTAACGGTGTTACCGGATACCGACAACCATGCTTGATTGTATAGAACATTCATGCGCTGATTATGGGATGGGTAGGCAATAATCAGTGTTTTAATGGATAAATTAGTCATGTCCGAGGGGAATTGACTGACAATGAACAATATGACATGAAAGCATATGAGAATATACCTATTCCTGCTAGTACCCCTGGTTGCAAGATACTGTATATGACTGTAACGCGTTAGACATTTACCACGGATGCCACTCTCTATACTTCATTAATGTTATTCTTACGTGTCTCTCAATGATGCCATTCCTTGTGAGACAGAGAGAGAGGCTCCAGGAAAGGCACATGGGAACCTAGGTATTTTAATAGTAGCTTGTGCTCCCCTGCTTGCACTGAATGAATATTTACACGATCAGGAGCATTTTACAGCGGTAATATCGTTGAAGGTGTCCTCCTATACAATAGAAAACAAGGAAGATGCCAGACTGGAGCTTCACGCAACAAATCCCCTTCCCCTCCCGAACATTTTCATATGGTTTCTGCATCCGCTATTATTTGAAATAAAATATACAGGGAGCCCTCATTCGCCAGTCATGCACTGTCAGTTTGATGGGAAAATACAGTAGTCGGATGGACACAGTAGCATCTTTTCCCATTCGTTTCTTTTGGTGCCCCCACTCCAAGCAACTAGTCGATGTATGGTCGGCTATTGCTCAACCAGACCATAGCGCGAGAACACAAACGGAAACTCAAAGGTTGCGCATTTCCATTGAGGTGGTGCCATTTGCTCCGAACATGTGGATATCAGGCATGAAAATACGGTTCAAGAGTCGCATTAGCTCGTTTTATTCCCAGAGTCCTTCAGTATTCTGCAAAAAAAAAAAAAAAAAAAAAGCTGCTATTTTCACGTTGTGGTCGATGCACATTATTGAACACAGTTTGAGAACTCCCGTAAAGCAAACAAAATTTTCATACGCTTTAGTAGTTGTATTTTACGTACAGCCCGAACACTTATCTGCCTTCTCTTACTCTTTATTGCTTGGGGAGTGAGAGACTACTGGTGGTGGAGGCGATAATTTTTATTTTTATTTTGCTCTCAGTCTTAGGCTTGTGATTTACAACCGTCTGCCTCCACATGAATGCCAGCCGACACTATTTTATTTCTTCCCCCGCAACCTCTTCACCCTTCAAGCCACTTGTCTCAAAGTACATACGACAGGCACCCCATTTATTGAGGTATTAGCAGTATACCTCGAGGATGGGATTGGGCAATAAGGAATGGGGGTGCCTGGTGATGGTAACATTCTTAGTCATGAAATGTACATTCTCTCCACGTGTCCCGTCGCCTGTAGAGTGAAAAAGAGAAGCAAAATATACATAATAATACACAGCAGTGATAGATACACCGCAGTTCGGGTAACAGATCCTTTTGGAAAATGGCTTACAAACGATGTATCCAGTACAACATAGAAAGTGTCAACAGTTGAACATGGCTACGTCAGTACCTTGATGTTTCTTTTGAATACGCTTTATACAGGTCCGTGTCCCTTATCAAATGTCAAATCTGTTAGGATCAAAGGGCTGAGGAATTTGTAACTCAAATGCTAGCACATGCTATTGGTATGCTCAGGAAAAAAAACATAAACGTTGACAGAGCACAACTTCAAACGGGATAAGAGACATGTTTAGTATGGTGCGCATGTTTTTAAACATCGCTGTAATGTATTGAGGCTCAAGGAGAAAAACGGCATTCCTTTTCGGCTGCCGGAAGTGTCCAAAGAAAAAAAAATATGTTGTCGGGCGCAGCTTCACACATGATTGGTTAATTCAATCGTCGTTCGATGGCTTCAAAGTGAAGTTAGAGCGCCAATCTGCTCAACCTCTTCTTACTTTATATAGATGCATGTACTGTCTGTATAGGTTAGACAAGATTTAGTGAATCGTCACTGCCTTTAAAACCATAGAGAAAACCCAAGGGGTCTCGACATCGATGTTTACTTTGGCACGACTGCAGATTTGACATACATTCCATAAATTGGGTTGTCGTAAGTAAAGAACAGAAATAAAGAATCCTGAAATATAGTTTAGAAATAACGTTCCCTCCTTGAGAGTTAAAAGAGTATTCTGCAGTGTGCTTGTCTGGAAAGTAAGAGTGATTGGCTGTGTAGTGGATGGTTGAAGCTAAAGCGGCATGCAGTGGCATAAGTGAAAGATAGTTTTGCACAAAGTAACGCGATTAAACATGGTTTCACAAAAAAGACGATGCATGTGGCTACCACACAGCCGAAAAAATTCAGACATGTATACTTCTTTCTGGTATCCTAACAGGACGGCAAATAAAAATGTACATTTACCGATACGAGACGCGTCGTTTACGTATAAGAACCCGCGGGAAGAGGCGCAATGGCCATGGAGTCGAGTTGTCTGTACGCGTATTCTTGTGCTATGGCATTGGTATGCTTTATTCTGAACTTCAGCTGCAAAGAGCAACAAGGTTCATGCTGTCGTAGCAATGTGAGACTTGCTGCACAATCGTTTTGAAGTTGAAATGAGTTTTCTTCAAGTTTACGCCTTCTCATCATCCCTTACAACTCTGCAGTGTTGCTTTCGCCCTTTCGCGTAGTGATGAGTGCAAGAAGCAAACTGCCCAGACATCAACAAATATGCGGGCGCCTAGGTTTGTCTCCATGCTTGTTCCGCTCTCGTGGCTTTACAGTGCTTACAGTTCCGTAATGGCTGCTGTTCTCGTTATCCATATAGCTACTGCTTCTTGGCGAGCCTCATACACCTTCCTTCAATGATTCAAGTAAAATCAAGTGTACCTCTAACAACATAGGAAGCAATTGCGAATAACAAGACAGCGAATGAGAGAGTGTGCGAGTGAGTGGGAGAGTGCGCAACACTCTTCCGCCTGCCAAACAAAGGACGTGCTTAGCATGCAGTGTTACATCTGTATTAGTAGACGGAAACTTGCCGTTAACAAAGTGCTAGTATATTTAGGTCACGAACATCACGTTTAATCTGCCAAGTTTTAGACTGCTTGTGGACACAAGTCATGCAACGATTGACTTGTTTCTGGATGGTTCCCATGCTCATGTTTTCCGCAAATGATTGTGTTCATTTGCTCTCCTCGGATCCTTGTACCGTCTCCAGTAATTGAGTGACAGGCGTTTGGTAGACAGAATTCAAAGGAAAAAATACAGCAGATTGTTATGCAAACGTTTCATAACGCCACAAGATTAGAACTCGTGGAATGTTTGATTTTTGTTTTCCTAACATTTTGATGCCATTGTAGCATAGTTTCTTGTCAGCAAGATTCCACAAAGAATCAAGGAAATAATGCTAAAAGGATTACTCAGGGCATGTTCCTTTCTCCCTTCTCTTTCTCTTTCCACTGAATTTTCTTGTTGCTAAGCACTGTTGTGTTTTTTTCTATTTTGCGCCATTCTGTGTCCCGACTCTAAAACGAACACTGTTGCGTTACTTGTGCAGATTCATTCGGCGTCTGGATATGTTATCTCCTGCTCTATTCTATTCTTCCATACTTCTTTCCCGTCAACAGAGTTGCTGTTGCAAACATGTTTGTTTACATATTTGCAGTAAACGGCATATTCCAAGAGTTCCCATGCATTGTCATTTCTCTCCACCGTTTGTATCTGCTCGTACTTCGTAAAACGTATCTTTGGGCAAGCAACATCTGTGGAGCAGAGTATGATATACATAACACAGGCATTCGTAATGCGGGAGCAGGTCCTCAGATGTATGGGGGGACAAAGGGGTAGTGGAGGGAGACGTAGTACATATGAATGGAGACCCATATGAACAAAGAGGCATGGGCCATTGGTCCGCTATTAATCATCATTTCACCGAACCCTAATCATACAGCGTGTGCATGGGAAGAGAGGCAAACTAAGCAGAAGTGGCGTTCTCTCTTTCTCTCTTTGGTGCCTGTGCCTGTGCTCGGATGCAGTGCTTTGACCCCAGACCAGACCATAAATTTTTATCGTATGACAATGGACAACTTAAACAAATAGCCTTTGTCGTGAACTGTAACATGTTCTCGGCCCTCCACTTCCTCTTTCCCTCCAATCCCCGCAAAAATTCACAGCCGGCTTTTTGATGTATCTGTTACTGGCAAGCCTCGACCTGTGGCGTCCGATGTGTGTTATTAATTACTCATGGCCACATTTTCATGACACATGGTGTTTTATGGGAAGTGAGAAAATAAGAAGTAACGTAATCAAGAGTACTCCAAATTGAACAATGACCGGGTCTCTCAAATCAAACTAACCAGCCACCAGTCTCCAGGGGCTTTTTCCTGCATTCTGTCGGACAAAACGCTCATCATTCATCCCTCCTATTTCATCATTGACACATGGCTTTTTTGTGTCATGAGGGATAGAGAATACGGAGAGTCGGAGCTTGGGAGGTTATGAATATCCGATTTTCACTTTTTCTCCTCGTGCCCAGAACAAACTTATCCGTCAGTGCATGAGGCGCTTGCTTATAAAGGGCGTGATCGTAAGGATTTCAAGTTCTCTCGAAATGGAAAATCAGTCTCTTTAAATGCACACGCCGAAATCAACTTTTGACTAGTGAGGTTACCCTGTGGATTTTATGGTTCACCTTGAAGCAGACTGATCACCGAAAAAAAGAAGCTTTTATAAATGTGGTCCCATAGATGGCAAGCAAGCCAAGTGCGCTATTTTTCGCTTGCCCGATTACTGTGAGAAACACTGTTTCCTTCGTGCACCAGACCGACAGCCCTTGTGGATCATTGTTAACGTATGAAATTCAAGGAAAGGAGGATATGGTGATAGGATTGGCTATTATGGTGTGCGTCCTCTTGGTCATTTGCAAGCATATTATTTTACAATATGTACTCTCCCCTTCCTCGTTCGCCTCCTCCCTCAAAAGTTCACAGCTTGGCAGTCATCTCTCCACATGAGTTCCAAACAAAGCAATATGTATTCTTCTTTCCGACTCTGGACCCAACAAGCTAGGGGAGCTCGAATGCAAAGATAAAAAAAACTAGGAGGGGGGTCTTTCCATCATTAGGGTTCGAAAGCATGCGGTGCCCTGCGCGCACAGCCCTCCAAAGCTGCGTAAACAATGTGCAATTTCGTGTGGGTGAAGGGGGAGGGAGGATCTCTCCCATTATTGTGCATAAATATTTTTGTTGCCACTTGGCCAAATGTTTTGGACACAATGCACACACGGTCCAATGATGGAGGCAGATTTGGACCCAACGGAAGCGGCAACTAAGATAAACAAGGCAACAAAAGGCAACTATGAAAATAACAGACATTCAAGAAAGAATGGCGTCGGGAGGGGACTCTAAAGGTACACATGTTCGCTTTTTTACCAACCTTTGGTTGATTTCTCTCCATCTCTCATTTTTTTATTCACCCAACGTCATAAAAAAGAAGGATGAAACTCGCAGCAATAGCGCCTGTCGGAAATCTTGAAAGGGGAATCACGAAAGGCGCGTGTTTCGCTGAATCTAATTTGCTGCGATTCTCCTATACATCGTGGGAGTTGAGAAGAAAAATACTCAAAGTTGTGGGGAAACTAAAGAAACTCGGTGGGGGAAAAGGCTCGAGAGCATAGAAGATGAAAGGAGCCTTTCAATCATTCATGCACTGGTCCCGTCCTATTTTTGCCGTTATTCTCTACGAACAACAACAGGCGCTTTATGATATCTTTTCCGTGCCAAGCCGAGAGGAGTGCGGAAGCAAGAGAACAACGACCAAAGTGTGGACGAATTCAAAAAAAGGTTTATTCCTATCAGCCAGAGAATATGGGTCGAAGGATCGTCAAAACAATTCGAAACACTCCTGAACCGTTAACATGATCTACCTCCCTCCTTCCGTATAGTCAGCTATCATTCTTATAACCCTCTACATTGATATGAATACCGTCCGATTGATATGTGAGAGCTTCTTTGTGTGCCGTCTATCAGCTAACAGGTAACGCAAGGCGCATGGTTAGTTGGTCCATGCTCTGCGAAATTGGTTTTCTCACTCTCTATTTCTGGCTCTCGAGTGTCCTAACAACAATTGTGCGCATCAGCCTTCATTCTGCTCATCGCACTGAATCCCCCCTTTTTTTAAATAAAATGACCGAGTGATATCGCTGTGGCCCCCTTACGCGCGAAACTGTCTCAAGTTTTCAATGAGTTGAATTTCGGACAATGCGAATTCTTTTCGTATTCTAGTACCGCCGCAAATGAGAAAGGAAGAGAGTAAGACAGGAAGACAACATGGTCGAGCACGGTCCGAGTAAGAGATATTTGGTAATGTGAATATCTCTATTTCATGGTACTATCGTAACTGGAGAAATCTTGATTGTGTTCTTCTCTGTTGTCAGCCGGCTGAATTCGCACTGGTGGGCAAAGTCCCTCGCATGCAAGGAAGACAAAGGCTTTGCATTCACTTTGACATTTCTTCTCAGGCACTCTTTGACTGGCCACTGTGGCACTTCTTACCGCGTGAAAATGATAAGGATACACTGTGTATCTTTTTCTTCATTGTCTCTCACATGTAATATTTACACACTTTTTCATCTCTGTCCGAAATTGATCCAAAGGAACGAAAGAATTGTATGTACATTGGCCAATTCAACAAGCAGGCTGGCTTCTGACATGAGATGGAGGAAAGAGGTTCTTTCTATATTTCCCCTCCCTCCCAATTCACTCGTTTTCTATGTGCTCTCGACGATGACGTTCCCTTTTCTCCCACAACATTCTCGATGCATCCTGCTGTCGTGTTTATTGTACATACTGTCACCTCACACCGTCGAATGGCTAGCATAATTTCTCTATGTATGCCGATTGTGTCGTAATTGCGTATACCTGATGACTTTTGGATGCATCAGCTTTCTTTTGTTGTTGTTTGGAAGCGAAAAGAATATACAAGATGAGAAAATATGCAGCGCTATCTACATCCATCGAACATGCCTTGCTAAAGGTAGCTCGTGTGATAATCGATTATAATTCGGTACTGTCAGGTCCACTTTGGTGTCTCTGTCAAAACGTTGTAAGAACGACTGCACGGGCCTGTCTACCAAAATCTTTTATGTCTATTCTTTTACACTACAGTAACCTTATCTCACGCAAAATCATTGTCCATCCCCCCTCTTTTTCTTTACTGTTACTCCGCATATGGTTGATCGTCGAATCAACCATATGCTGAATGTATGGAGTTCAACAGTCGAGTCTTGACTCTTTCCGATCCTCCACGCTCGTATGCTTGAGTATACAGGAGTTTAAGCAACCCATGTGATGGGATCTGAGTGCCAATGAAGAAAAAAAAAGGGGGGGCCGAGAGGATATCCCAAGGCCGAGAAACCAACCACATTGTCGTATTTCGCTCATTGTCCTGTCTTTTGTCTAGACGAAAAGGGTGTTTACCCGTTTCTTGCTTTCTTCAACTGCATCGATGGAAGAAACGAGGGCAGGGGTTAAACATATTTGCAACAGTCACTCCTCTCGTCTGGTCTGGGTACATGGCCAGCTTAGCTCCATTCTCCTTTTTTGTTGTCCCTGTTTCTATTGTGATGCCGATCTACAATGCATTCGCTCTCTGTCCTTTTGTTGGCTGTACCAAATGTTATCCTATTCTCCTCCGCTTTCTTGCCAGCGTACTTTATTGTTTGCCAGCATGCAGATGTAAAATAAACAATACATAAGGCAGAGGACACATCCTTGATATTCATCACATCTAAGCAACTCTCGTGGAGTTATGCTTCAGGCATCACCTTCAGGGGTGGTAGCACCGTCCCTTTTTTGTTACTCTACTTGTCTTTTGCGGTGGTCTTCTGCCACCGTTCTATTGTCAAATCCTCTCTTGGACCCTGAAACGGCGAGGAAGTTGAGAGAGGAACCTCCGAACGAGAACAACAATATCAATGAGGTTAGTCAATCATAAACAAACGCTATAGGATAGAAAGATGCTTTTCATCTCCATTTCCCCAAAAATTTGGCCGAAGCTTAGTAACTAAACCCTTTCCAAAAGAATTTTTACAAGGGCTTAGAAGCTGAGCTCAATTTGACCATGAGACTACCGTGGCCAAAAACATCAATGATCGATTTGTAGGTGATAAGTATGGTTGTAGGCATTAAAAAGGAACTTCTTACAGCGCGTCTTTTCACTGAGCCGGAAGGAGGATGAGAGGGGTGTTTGTTCAGTTACAACAAATAGTGGGGTTAATTGAATTATAGATAGGGCCTAGATGAAGGCATTGGTGAGTTGGGCCGGAAAAGCTGGTGCACAGCCCGGAAGCAATTGGCGATATACGTTTTCTTCCTCTCGGCTCAATTGGTAGCACCATGTGGCCTATTGTGGGGTGAGGGACAATGAGATAGCGGAGTTCATCGAGGAGCCAATAATCATGGGGTTCGTCCTATCCTATACGAGCAAATCTCATGTACTTTCCGAGGAAAGACACACTCGAGCATCCTATCTCTTTCAGTGAATGGATGGAGATGTCATTCATTCATGGGACAACCCGGAAGGATGTGTACGATACAGTTTTCATTTTCCAATAGTAACATTCACAGCTCCAATCAGGTTCTCATTGGGGCGATACATTCATCCATTATTCATCACCACCTCCGTATGTTTCTGCCTGGACAAAGAATTCTAAGGTGTCTCAATGCACTTGTGGAGAGTATTGCCATAGTGTCTGTGATTGCTTCGACTTTAACACGAGGGTACATTTCGCCAGAGAAGACGACAACTTTTACCTTACCTCCCTTGGTCGCGCACAACACTCTGAAACCAAATGTAGGCGATGCGAAAGTTCTACCTCACCTCATAGTTTACACATGAAAAAAATTTTTGTCGAGATTATTGGTGTGGGCGAAAGTTGAGTTATGCAGCATGCGACGCCAAGGGCGATAGTGGTTCTTCGGAGTCCATCCAGCTGATCAGTAGCTCATGTCACATGATGGTTACAACCACGTTGTTAATGGCGCAACAGCGATTCAGCCAGCGGGCCAGAAGAAATCTATTATCGTGCCAATTGCGGCATACCTTGTTTCTGACTATCCAGCTTACATAGAATTGAAGCTTTTATGGTCCCATGATCACTGTCTTTGGCATAACTTCTTCCCACGCCATATTTATCGCTTGTTATAGGCTCATCTCCACGATATCTAAAAAGAGGATCTCTATAAGGTTCAAAACCATGACAAAAGTAGGGTGATTTCCAAACATTCAAAACTATCAATTTTTTTATTACTTGTCCATTTGCATACCGAACGAGAGAGCGACCCGCGCAGCCAACTCCCTCCTATCCTTGTCTGACATGCTCTTTCCTTGCTCTGGGTTAAAGATGAAGAAGGACATAGAGCGAGATTTTGTAAGTTAAGTGCATCCTCTTAACTATAACCCCAGTGACTAAACAAAGAGGTTCTTCCCGACATGATTATCATTCATGCTTACCTCGAAGACCGCGGAGCGTTTCAAGCGTGCGAGCCATGCCATCTTCATCGTCCATACTACCAAAGAGAGTTTGATGCATTTCTTCAACCATCTCCTGTGAGATTCCTTTTAGTTTGAGAAAAAAAGAATAGGAATAGGGCATTAACATCGTTTTGCTCCCTATATTACTGTTATAAAGTGCACATGTTCAATAAACTGATTCACCTACCACCAAAAGTTGGATCGTCCATGAAATCATTCTCAAAACCGGCGTCACGACTTTCAACAGCAGGGGCACTGATATAATCACCAAACTCGAATCGGTCATCGGCTTGCAATGAAAACTCACTCTCTAACTCAGGATCATCGATATCGTGTCTCCTGATATCATTCTCGTAGCCGTGCCTTTCTTCTCCATTATCCTCGTCTTCTCCCTGGGAAGGTTCAACAAACGGAACATTTAAAAAGTACTCTGCCTGGCGCTCCTGATCTTGAGCCAACAGGTCCTGCATCGTAACGCTGTTCCGATTGCTGATGGGTCTAGGGCGCCGCCGATGAGACGAACTGGTCGAAGCGGTCAATTGTGCATGGGATACATCAGCCCCAAGATCATCCGAGTGTTGCAGCGCCCAAGGGTCCTCGCCCGTTGTGTCCTCATCATCCACATCAGCGTCGTAGCTCCGGTGCTCTCGCTGGAACGAAGTGGATGTCAATGGGCTAGGGGGTCGGTTATGCAGGCTGAGCTCAGCCAAGGCCCTGTAAAACGCCCGATCGTCGTCTTCATCGTCTTCATCGTCGTCGTCATCGTCGTCTTCTTCTTCTTCTTCTTCGTCATCAAGCTGTTCGCCGTCTTCGTGAATGTGATCCAGTCTATGTTCATATTCCTGTTGTGTCATGCTTGCCAGCTTTTCAAGGTATTCACGGCTGATGTGGCTCTGGCTCTGACTCCCCAGAATGGCTGACAAGTCCATGGCTGATGAAGACTCGTTGCCATCGGGATCGACACTGAAAGAGCGGATCATGTTGCGGGTATGCTGTCCTTGTTTTTTATTACTCTTGCGTTTCAGACCGTCCCACATATGTGCTGCCAGCGCTTCGAGGACCCGATCCAAACCAACATGTTCATCTGCACCTAGGCCTTCCGTGTCCTCCTGCAGATCCACGTACTCAAAGCCGTTGCTCAGACACCAATCATCATAGTCAGTCACCTCCTCGTCGACCGTTGGATCTTCATCCTCGTCAGGTATTTCTGCTTTTTCTGTTGCCCCTGCATCGCTCTCTGATTGCTTCGGTGCATCTGTTGCTACGCAGAGTGTGATTGCCGGCTCCATCCTTTCAACAAAATGGACCCATGGTTTGATGTCATGAAATGTCGAAGGCTATAGTGAAGAGTAGCATTTAAAAATGAGAAAAAACAAGTAAAATGTGTCAGAATACTTAACCCATAACACATATCGATTCTTATCTTCCAGCATCCACCATTTTTTTTTATCCTTACATCGTTTTTCGAAAAGCAAAAGACAACAGCTTCAACAACAGCGCCAATCTCGTCCAGATCGCCGGCGTTAATCATTCGTTCAAGCTCGCGACGACCCTTGGGGTCAGTCTCATCGATCCAAAAGTCGACTTTGACCGTATAGTATTTGGTATCGATGGTCCATGGGATCGTCACGCCGGAATGGTCGAGCTTTGATCGTGATGTTGTCTTTGTGGTGGCTGTGCTTTGTTGAGGTGTTTCACCATCAGCAGCTCCGTCTATTGTCTCCTCAGTTGGCTGAGTGTTTCCTGGATCATTGGAGTGCTGATGGCCGTCTCCTCCTGATGTACCATAGCGAAGGTGACGGCTCGGCCCATCAAAGCTCTGTGATTCCTCAAGAGAGGGAATTGTGGTCACGGGAAGCAGCAGAGGCGAGGCTGGACGCGACCGCGAAGCCGACGTGGTTGGGATGAATCTTGAGCCAAGAATAGCTATAAAACGTGGCAAGGAACATAATGGCGTTTCCAGGCGTTATGTCAATGCTGAAACGAAGAAATGTCGTTGGGTTTATATTGGAATGAGCTGGGACCTTTTCCTAGTTCCACATAGTCGATGGATGTGCATTCATAGTACGGCCTACCATGGACAAGCGAAAGTTTGCCGACGCCCCTTCGTCCGACGACAAGGATCTTGTTCTTGGGAGGGTTGTCGCGCATGATTGTTCCTTTTTGGTCGGTTTTTGCGACTAAGATGGCGAATTCGCCTTGCAATGGAATGAATTTCTTCGAAGGGGTGTAGAAAAAAATAAGGTTATGTTTGGTTAGAGTATTGATGCATGATCATCATGCCCTGTGTGTTTTGCTTCAATTGGAGTGAGAAATGGGTCCAAGAAGAGGTTGTATACAAACAATGTAGTCCCTCCCTTTCGTTGTGCTTTGTACGTGGCAAGGAGAGAGGTCTGCTACGGATACTAGACTCTAGGGCGAGGAGATTCTAGCCTCAACGTTTGCTTTCCTGGTGGACGCATTACATTGCCCATCAGTTTTGATACTATATTGGAAGTGTAGAGAGACTGCAGTTATACAAGTTAAGCACAAGCAATATCCCTTGACACTAGGCCAATGGAGATCTTAGACAAAGTGCATACAATATTGTCAATTTTCACGCTAGAGGCTTTCGAAGAAGAATGCAAATAAAGGAGAGAAACGAATCAAGTTTATAGGAGACTAGATTACAGATGGCACTATGACATGCGATGAGAACTACGATTAAGTCGAGGTGGCGGGTAAAGCAAAGAAATGGGTGATAGAAGGAACTTTGGTTCCTTAGATATCCTCGACAATCTTGATTGGTGGCAGGTCTTCATAGCAGATCCGGTAGATGGTGGTCATTAATGGGAACTGGTGGGTCATGCCCTTCTTGGACAGAATGTTGTACATGTCCTTAGCCGTCGACGTGCCTTGCAGCTTCTGGCCGTTGAGCATCTCCTTCTCGAGTTGATCAAACGACTTGCCAGTGAGAACGTGGGCCTCAGCGACCTTACGGTTGCGGCCACCAGCACAGGTGGTGATCAGATCGGCCACACCGCATGACTCGAAGAAGGTCTCATCCTTGACACCCTCATAGTACATCTTAGTGAACTTGCGCATCTCGTACAGTCCAATGCGGATAATCGCCGCCTTGGTATTAGCGCCAAGCTTCAAACCGTCAACAAGACCACCTCCAATAGCAATGATGTTCTTCAAAGCACCGCACATTTCGACACCGACGACATCCTCGACAATGTTGACGCGGAAGGTGGGTGTGTGGAAGATCTGGCGGAACAGCTCGCCATCGTTAACGTCGCGATAGCCAATTGTTGTCTCGCAAAACTTCTCCTCGGCCACCTCCGATGCAATGTTAGCGCCAGACAAAACGCAAGCACGGATGCCGAGCGAATCTTGGATCATGTCAGTAATAAGGCGGAAGCCGTCATCAGAGACATCAATACCCTTGATCAGCGAAATGGCCTTGGCGTTGGGGTTGATCTTGCCCTTCAATTGCCTGCAGACGCTTGCGACAAACTATTCATTTTGAAGGTGAGCATATTTGTTTAGATTAGCGTGTTGAAATTTTCATTTTTAAAATAGGGGTAGTATTTGGTACAAAATGGATATGGAGATAATAGAAAGAATTCCAACCTCCGCTCTGGTTCCAATCGTTTGTCCTCATTGGTCAATTGATTTTCGTCAGCCAATCCAGAATAATGTGGAAATCCACTGAAGTCACCAACTTGCGTATGAACGCAATCCAAAGGCAGAGAGTCGGAGTCATGGTCTTCTCCACACTTCGAACGAGAATGATACTGCCCGAACGGATCAAGGACAGGCTAAATATAAAATATAGGCATCGAATATATCCTTGCTCTCGTATTCTGAAGGATGAAAAAACAACATAGTGATGTTACTAGGGCATACCTGGTGAGGGACAACAAAGACCAACATGGTGGCATCACGAACGGTTTCGAGCAGATCAGGGCATGCAATGACATTCTCAGGCAGCTTGATTCCAGGCAGATATCTATGTGTTCAGTTGACAGGAGCAGAGTAGATAGAAGGATGTCAGTTATGCATTTCCTCAGAGTATAGTCATTGCCCTCTCCCTTTGTCCCGTTGGAAGAAGTGGGATTTTAACCACAGACATCTTAATACCGCCACCACCATCAATTTGGGATCTCTCATTGCCCAGGCGGCCCATCCGTTGACATCAGAGTGGGTTAATCCTGTGGTGTCGTGTGATAACGACAAGTTCCTGACGTATTTCAATGTCTTAAGAGACGAGAGAAATAGCATAAAATCCTGTAAAAATGAAAAATCCACAATGTTGACATGACCAACCCCACACAAAAAAAAAAAAAACTGTGCATGGAGTCAAGGCGATAATAAATCCTGCAGAGTGAAAGATATCGCTCCCGTATGATATGCGCCCTCAAACGTGCAGAGCGGATTAGTGATGAGAAGGATAAAAGTTCAATCCGAGGTGTAGTTGCTCCTCTTTTCCTCACTCCTGTGCTTTCCCCAGCAAAAAAATACTGGGGAAAGTGAACGATGTCTTCGGTACTCTTGATGTGCAGCCTTGCTTCAAAAACGAAACTCTCTTCTCATCGTTTGGGCCTGTTATGAATTCCTTGAAAGGTGTAACCCCACCCCAACCTTTTTTGTGTTGCTTTGTGTTCACCGTTCGGTCTGTCCTTCCCCCCTTTTCCTCTTGCTTCCATTCCGGGTTGTGTGAGGCATGAACTAGAGAAACTTACTTGACATTCTCATGCTCAGAGTTGATGATCTCGGTCAAATTCCGGCCATTGACCTTTTCTTCAAAGACCCACATCTTGACTTCATTGTCAATATGATCGTATTGGTGTACATTGCGGCCGACGATCTTGGCAATGGCAGATCCCCTAACGTAAGAATGACAAAAATGAGGGATTAGCAATCTTACTGGATATACACCGAACCATTCTTTGCCAGACCCCTGCATTTTCTTATCCCCCTCCTACTAACGACTCCAGCATAGCCTCCAATAGCCTCCCTTTTCCAGCGACTTGCAGATAAATCAAATCAAATCGTCGTGAGACCTACCAGTTACCGGATCCGATGAGAGCGACTTTTTCATGCGTCATAGTGGAGGGTGTAATATTCGAGGGGTGAGGCGGAGGCGAAGGTGAATAAGTGTTGTGCGACGTAAGAGTCGAGTAGTTGAGGCTCAGGCTAGGCTTGACGGTGGAAAATACGGGGTATGGGAGCGAGGAGGGTTGTGCTCGACTTGGTGAATTATGAGTTGATAATTGTCCGTGGGAGAGTAAGTTGGAATACAAACAGACACAAAGACGGAAAGGAAATGTAGGTGAGAAGGAATGCTCGGTGGTGCTGATGAATGAAGAGAATGGAGAGAAAGAAGGGGTTCGAAGTGCTTCCTTTTAAAGAGGAAGCTCGATCTGCCAAAGCGAGGGTGGTTGCAGATTGGACACCCTCAGAGACATATAGGACATATTCAATGTCAGTAAAAAAAAAAAAAATTAATGGAGTTCCAGCGGCATACTACTTTTGCAACTCGGCCAAATTTTAACCGTCTTTACTCCGTTGTAAATTACCCTTCGGGCATCCATCGAGCCTGGCTCCATGTCAGTCAGTTAGCCAGCCAGTCAATGTATTGGGAGTGGCCTCATTAAACATTCTCATGGCGCATGCTACGAGACACTATCGTGTGAAAATCACTAATTAGGTTGCTGATCAAGCAACACTTCACCGTCTACAGCTCTTTGACACAATATGTGTAAGTTCTTTCACGAGCCAAAAAGAGCTTTTTTCTTTGTTACTCTTTGACTACAATAGAGGGAGCGCGTGGGGTAAGGGTATGGAATGAGAAAGAAAATATGTGTGCTCATTATCTTTGATCGTGCCACCATTACGGTCTCATTCCCGAGGAATGCTCTCCCCGCTTGCTTGATTATGTCCCTTTTACTCGTTGTGCTGCGAGTGATCTGCAGGGCGACGAAGAAATAGCAATTGTCCCACAATAAAAATATGATTTGATCAGAATGCCCAAAATGGGATGTGCCTGTCGAGGCCGACCCCGATAAGCCCGTTCATTATCACCACCGCACGCTCTCAGCTCTTAAATTTTTTTTCTTTCACTTTCACGAGGAAATGCATCATTGAATTGGATGATGTTAATTAACCGCTGTTAGAGATTACAGCCCCTCTCAGTCTCTTCTTACCTTCCGATTGCCACACGGGCCATGCTCGTGATCGGCTTATCAGCCGTAGCCATCATAGCCGTCATTGCCGTAGACTGCACAGGTTGGTGGCTATTCTTGTAGCCGGCCATTGTGAGACGGCTCACTGCCCTCGTCTGAAAACAGGACGTTCTACCGTGAATGTTCAGGGCATGCTGGCTACCGCGCTCTGGTATTCTACCTGCCGCAACGACATGTAGCTTGAGCCATCCTAGCGTTGTAGTAGGCACCTGCTTGTCCAGTGGTGAAAGCCATGATCGGGCAGCGTAAGTAGTAGGCGCTAGTGGAATACGTTCCATCTTTGTAAGCAGGCGAATCCCCTTCATGCTGGAGGCCGTACGTGCCGCCATAGCGGAGAACCATTGGCGACTGTTTCTCATGATCACTAAACTTTTATCATCGAATAATAAGAAAGACAAACGAAAGGAGGGAGCTGAATAAGGCAGAATGCACAGGCCATGAATGCTCTCGGTTTGTTTTGTTGATTATCATATTAGTCGAGAGTAGGATTGAATATAATAATAATAAAATGTATATATAAAACAAGAGGATGCATGCCAGAGTAGCTATGCCTGCCGTTTTTGTAGCGAACACAAATGCAATAGCCGTCATAATAGAATTTTATGTGGTTGTGCAACCCGAGAGGCGAATCATGCTGATCAATGCGAAATGTCACTTCGTGTTTAGTCTCAATGAGGAATCAATTACCGATCGGAAGGTGTAATCCCGACAAATCGAAGTAATGACATACCTTGAATACAAAAAAAGAAATTAAAGGAGCAAGTATGTGAGCGCGTAGGTGTATGTAAACAATCTATGGACATTCCTGAAAGGACTGCCTTACGAAATGACTGGGCTTGGAAACACAGAGGTCTCCACTCTGGGTAAGTACAGTTCATCTTTCAAGAATTAGAGCTGGTAGACTAAAGGCATCAATTATATTCTTTGTTACATTTCTTTCTATCATTCAAGTAGCGTGTAGTCCTGGTGTTGCGCGTATTTACTCAATGACATAACCGTAAGAGAAGACAACACCATTATAGTGAAAGAAATCAGTTGTTTATGTGCAATGGAGACAATGAAAAAATGCATGCAAAGGTGGAAAGAGACCTCAAGTTTTTTTTCTACCAACAAACTACCACAAGTATTGTACAAGGCATTGGGATTCGGATGGATTATTGGAGAGATTGACAGAGATGTAATTTGACAAGAGCTCCTCTTCTTACTCGAGCTCAATGGTGGCTGGGGGCTTAGAGGAGACATCGTAGACGACGCGGTTAACGCCATCGACCTCGTTACAGATGCGCGTCGAGATGCGCTTGAGGACGTCGTAAGGGAAGGGGTACCAGTCAGCAGTCATGAAGTCAGAGGTCTCGACGGCACGCAGGCAGATCATCTGCTCGTATGTGCGCTTGTCACCCTTAACACCGACAGCCTTGACCGGCAGCACAGCAGCGTAGGCTTGGGCAATCTTGCGGTACAAACCAGCCTTCTTGATCTCCTCAATGTAGATGAAGTCAGCGTGGCGGGCAATGCGGACCTGGTCCTTGGTAACTTCACCCAAGATACGGATGGCAATGCCGGGTCCGGGGAAAGGATGGCGCCAAACAAGATCGTCGTCCATACCCAGGAGGCGTCCCAGCTCACGGACCTCATCCTTGAAAAGCTCACGGAGGGGCTCAATCAACTTAAGCTTCATGTTCTCCTTCAGACCACCGACATTGTGGTGAGTCTTGATGGTAGCAGAAGGACCCTTGAATGAGATTGACTCAATAACATCAGGGTACAGGGTGCCCTGCAGCAAGAACTCGATGGGGGGAGTACCAGAAGCAGCGCACTCATCATCAATACGCTTGGCCTCCTCCTCGAAAACGTCAATGAAGGTGTTACCAATGATCTTACGCTTCTTCTCGGGATCAGTGACGCCAGCCAGGTTGGCCAAGAAACGGTCAGAAGCATCTGCGATCTTGAGGTTGATGCCCATCTTCTCGACCAGCATCTTGTGGGCCTGCTCACACTCGTTCATGCGCATGACACCGTTGTCAACCAGGATACCATGGAAACGGTCACCAATAGCCATATGCATAAGCTTGGCAGCAACAGACGAGTCCACACCGCCGGAAACAGCACCAATGACCTGAGCCTTGGGGCCGACCATTGCACGGATGCGCTCAACCTCCTTGTCGATAAAGTTAGTCATGGTCCACGACTGCTTGGCACCACAGATCTTAACAACGAAGTTCTTGATGATCTGCTTGCCATCAATCGAGTGGGTGACTTCGGGGTGGAACTGAACACCGAAGAGAGGCTTCTCGACGTGACGGACAGCTGCGAAGGGAGCAGTGTCAGTGGTAGCGATGCAACGGAAGCCAGGAGCCAGCTCAGTGACCTGATCACCGTGCGACATCCAGACCTTAGACTCAGACGAGAGTTCCTCAAAGAGCATGGAGGACTGAGCATCAGCCTCACCGGCAGGAAGGATCTTGACGACAGCAGGACCATACTCGCGGTGAGCGCAGGGTTGGACCTTACCGCCAAAATAGTTGGTCATCTCCTGAAGACCGTAGCAGATACCCATGACAGGGACACCCAAGTTGAAGACATCAGGGTCAACACGAGGAGCATCATGATCATACACCGAGAAGGGCGATCCGGCCAGAATGACACCTGGGGTGGTGGTACAAAAAAGCACAAAATGAATCTCAACGGTCAGCTCCAAGCGGGTTCAATGCATCGAAGAGAATACAGGATCGTACACAAGTTACATGAGTAGATAGTAAGAGCAATGGCTAAGGATGATGATGCATACCGACAGGCTTCCATCCGAGTTCAGAGATCTTCTGGGTGCAAGGCAACAGCTCACAGTAGACACCAAATTCACGGATACGGCGGACGATCAGGTGAGAGTACTGCGAACCAAAGTCCAAGATAAGGACAGTGTCGAACATTTCATGCACTTGCTCGGCCATAGTTTCTCGTGTGTTCCTCGTGGGTAAAGGTAGGGTAGGGATGAGGAATAGAAGATTGAGAATGGAAAAGAATGTGGATGGTGAAGTACAATTCCAAACTCCAAGCCAAGAAGAAAACCAAAAGCATAAAAAAAATGTGAACCCTCTTTTTATACTCCTCCTCCAGGTCAAAACAATCAAACAATCACGGCAGTCACCCTTTCGCCAGCCAATCAGGAATGTTTCACCGTTCTGCTGAGGACTGACTCAGAAGAGGTTGTGCGAACAAAAAAAGTGTCGAGGATACTTAACTCGAAATGAGGAGGCATACTAGCATGACACGGGGCATGGCATTAGAGGAGATTAACGAAAAGATGAATGGCTAGGAGACCTCTAACTAACTTTAGTAGAGCAATTAGATCAATGCATCATTTGAGCATTTAACTGTCTGTTGGTAGTCTGATCAGCACGAGAGGAAACTCAGGAACAGGACTAGGGCTTGAAGTGTTCATAAGAGGGGAAAGTAATTCTTCTCAGACAACTAAATTGCATCTTGCCATGGTACCCCATCTCAAACTACAACAGAAACGCGTCTTTCTTGAGTCGCTCCGCACCTCGCTCGGCCGTTTAGGTTTTGACATTGTGCATCCTTTCGCTGCCCAGAGGTAATTCTACTCTGGCGCCAAATAATTTTTTCGCTCGAGCCCTTGAATTCTATGTGGCCGTTCCTGACAATTCAGCATGCCTGCATTTCCTTCATTTCGTACAACAGCTATAATGACACGGAAGTTGGACAGACCAACCAACTACCAACATTCTCGCAAACATCGACCCTATCGATCTTCATTGCCAATACAAAGTCCTTTTGGGAGGTATTTCTGAGACAGTACGATTCCACAAAACTCTCCGAGGTTGAGGCCAAAAACCCCATTGACCACTATTGTGAACATCACATCCCTCGGGTTACCGTACAAGCCCTACAAGATGCAGGTCTTCTCGTCATCGAAAACGACGTGACCAAGAAGAGTACACCTTTTACGGTCGCCTTTTCACACTACAAGCCCTCGGTGCCACCACCAGGCACATGCCCCGAAGGTACCCCGGACACTGGATTTGTGGCACCCCCTGAAAAGATCTTGCGCTTCCAACAATTGGCCCATTTTTCAGGACTTGCCTTCTTCAACCCAGTGTCGTACCTGAGCATGCATCCAGTCTATGGTCCCTGGACTGGTTTAAGGGCATTGATTGTTGTTGATCTGGAATACGACCCAGAGCATGATAACAACCAGTTGCTTGTCAACGATACATGCCGCTGCGGCACAACCACTCTGAAGTCAACTGCCCTAGCCAGCAATCCAGCCTTTGAACTTCTCCGTAGGCAACCCAATGGAGAGGAGTTGGTTCAAGAACGTGAGCGTACCATTCAAGAGAAGTGGGATGCTTTACTCGCTCGAGGGTACGAAAATCGAGATTGGCGCGAATGGGTGGAATTTCGCAAGATGGTAGCTCAGGATCGGAGCGACTGGCAGGAATGGCAGTATTCCGACCAACAAATTCTCTATCATTATACAAAATGCACAGATCAACTCCAAAGCTGGGCGGACGAGTTGCGTGCAAAGGAGCAACAGTAACAGCAACAAGATTGGCCAGCATTTTTTGTCTAATGTCTCTCACTCCCCCCTCCCTCTCGCCACCTCATCTCCACGAGAGTCCCTCGCTCTTCTTTTATTTTAACTTCTCTCGCCCAACCTCCGTGCTTGGTATCCTGAGCCCAATCTGCATTTCCTCGCGTTGTCTGAAGCGCAACAAGGATGAGCTACTCCTATCACTGGAGAGCATTCAGGAGACAGCAGAGCGTGACAACGTAGCAATAAATGGTCCTTTAGCGCCTCAGATTACTTTCCATAGATTAATATACAACATGTTCTTCCAATATTTTCTCCATTTGTCACACTCTCTGTAACGAGGCTATTATTCTTCGCTTTCTGGTGTTCATTGCGACAACCTCTCACGCCATCTCGCACATTTATATCAACACTCAGATACTCCCTACTTTGAAAGCCATCGTTCCGTCTATTGATGAAAACATATCTTCCTTTATACCACCATGGTGTTCAGCTCTTCATAATGCATAACCTAAATCATTTGGTATTGATTACCTTCCTCATGACACAACTTGCACTCTGCGCTCCAATAACAGCTTCGGTCCATAATACAAGCTGGCACAAAGACCACCGTCAGTCTGCGGGAACATTCTATATTCCTCTGCAGCGTCTTGTTCTCAATGATTCTCCAAGCTTATCGTCATCTTCTTCACCATATGCGGGAACTACACCGGTTCACCGGCGGCGACTTGATGTTTTGACTGCAGCAACGACGAGGAAGCAAAGAGGCAAACGTGGCCTAGTGACTCTTGCGACCTTGGGCCGAGTAGGCTATGCAGGACACGTTTTGATTGGTACTCCGCCACAACGCTTCCCAATGCTTTTTGACACCGGTTCTGACCTTGCCCTAATCACATCGGAAGATTGCCAGGGAGATGAATGCCCTGACCTATTGCATTATTCGTGTAAGGCCTCAAGCACATGCAGAGTACTCGGCAGCTTGGTGAACGAGACCCATAACAATGATGGAGGAAGCAACAGTGATAGTGCAACAGTAGGTGGTGACGACGGTAAAGCTGGTCGTTCTATTTCGCTCTTGCCCCACAATCGTGCCAACACTGGCCATAGTGAGGCTTTTTTACAAGTTGGGCATGCAACACCGCCAAGCTCAGATGTACAACGCTTCCATGTGACTCCATCTTCCTCAGAATCGTCGTCTTCCAAACGGAATCCATCAGAACACGAGGTTGATCCTAGGCCTGACAAGATCGATAATCATTTCGACAAGAGATATTCTTCGTCTTCGGCTCCAGGACTCTCCACATTCGCTGATGTGGAGAGTGGCGTTCACGGTATCGGTCCCATCAAGTCGTCAATTCCTGTCGCGGTTAAGGTGCATCTCGACAAGGATAATCGCCCAGAGTATTATAACCAATCATTTGTTGATGGCTCGTGGGGTGCCGGCATCTTCGTCCAGGATCGTTTCCAGATCAATAGCGGGGTCACCTTCAGTAGTCAGGGCCCTTTTTGGTCGAAGGACAGCGATCAAGGAGATTCACATGAAAGAGATGGTGACCGCAGCACTGAGAACGACTGCGAGACATCCGTGTCTTCATCCTCTTCAGTATCTCCTCCTGACGGCCATGTTGCGCTCGTAACATTTCTCAACGTTATTCAGGACAAAATGGAACTAGTGCGTGGCTATGGAGGACAAATCGCTGGACTATTAGGTCTTTCGCGAGCGTCGCCGACAGGTCACAAGACATTTTTACAGGCTCTTATCGAACAGGGAGCACTCGCCAAGCCGATTATGAGTATGCATCTCGAGGACTATGGTGGCTCGTTTCTGCTTGGTGGAATAGATCCACAGGCATATGTCGGGAACATGATCTACAGTCCTGTGACAGACCCCGTTGCTTGGCAGATTTCACTGCAAGGAATTGGGACGATAGATACTAAGACTGACTCAGTATCACGGGAATCAGCGCTACATCCCACTATTATACCACAAGTTGACGATATAGGCGACCCCAATAGGGTTTTCATGGATGCAGCTCTCGTGCTCGACAGTGGTACATCTTCGACTTTGGTCCCTCAACAAGCCTCTGAGCAAATCCATCGCCACCTTGGGGGCTATCGGGATGCTTTTCAGAAAAACTTATGGATCCTCCCATGTCAAGGGCCAGATCTTGTCTGGTGGATTTCAGACCATGGAATTATCCAGCCATACGACACACTTGTTTACCCACTTAAGGACGGCCGGTGCCAGTCATTGATTTTTGATAGCCCATACAAAGAATGGCTATTAGGGGATAACTGGCTTCGGGGTCTCTATGTAGTATACGATATGGCCGATTCAGGTCGCATCGGCATTGCGGTTGCTCGAGGCACTATCGCACAGGATTCTAAGGATGGAAACAACAATGGAGGAGAGCGACAGAGAGCTGGTATCATCTCAAGACAAGATCGTACGATTACTCAGAGTGAGAATGATGCTGCATCAAAGAGAAAAGCAAAAGCCATCGCAAATATAGCTTTAGCTCTAGTTTGGAGTGTATTCGTATGCTACATGTAGCTTCAAACACTGTAATTTATTTTCATTATCACCGATGACTTATTGTTCGCATATTAATACGTGTGGCAGAAGGGCTATCGTCAGGGTTGTGACCTCTGGTAAAGACATATCGCTTTACAATATATTCGTTAGGTGATTTTGGAGCTGGTGGTGGCGTACATAGAGATCGCTTATTCTTTCGCCTGGGTGTGACAAGCCCCATTGAATCTAATGGGTTTGATTCATAGTCTTCTTCATGATATTCTTCCACGTCCTTAATAGTGCTTGATAGCTGCTGCAATTGAACGTTGGGGTCCTCTTCTGCTTGGCCATTATCGCCGCCATCTGCATCTTGTTTTAAAGTACCATCCTCTCGCTCCACTTCGGAATGCGCACCGCCATCCACACTCTCGGTACCCGCTTCCTCATGATTGACAGTCTCCTGCGCTCCATCGTTACTAACTTTGTCCCCAGTCTCCGCATGATTGTCCTGATCACGATTCTGTGACGAGTAGGGTGACTCCTCGTGCAATTCATATGGATTCGACTGCTCAGCTTGAACTCCTGGGTCAATTATTGTTGTTTTAGGTGAAGTAGGTGTTGAGTCCAGATGGTGAGTCGTGATATCAGATAATGTTGGTGAAAAGGAGAGCCTCTGAGAACCTCTGGCTGATGGATCAGTAAGGATTGTCCACGCTCCAAACCTGCGGATCCGCCTCTTGCGTTTTGGCGTATGAAATTCCGCCTTTTTCACGCTGTCGTCATTATTGATAATGGTAGGGGCGTGGTAGATATCATGATGGTCTACCAAATCACTGGCAGCATCATCCATCTCGTCTTCCGTATATTCCACTCCGTCCATGTCCAAGTCATCCTCATCCTCTTCAAAATCATCATCATCTACTTCGATATCCTCCTCGTCTAGATCAGCACTCTCTATGCTAGGAGGACTGGGCATCTGTGGCTTGCGTTTGCGATGAATACTGACACGGTTCTTCCACTCTTCGAAGCTCATAGGAGCAATTGTGGTTTTATCCAGCTGATCTATCGCCGACATGATGCCTGAGTTATCACTGGCTGATGGGGTAGCGACTACAAGCATAGTTGCCCCCGAATGTGACAGCTGACCGGCTTCTTGACTGATGGCTGGAGCATCACTCTTAAACTTTTTACGATAATGTTCAACATTGTCAGGGACATGAAATGGTGTGGGTGACGGCGACGACGAAGGTGATGAGCTTTCACTAGTGACAACGTGAATAAACTTGTCCAAGAGATGTGTTGGATTGACTGAGCGCAATGCTGGACCCCTTGGTGGCCAAGGTGGAACAAGGGAGGAAGCTGGTTCACTGTCTTTCTCATCTAAGGCAATGTTTGCTTCTGAAACTTCGCTAACTTGCTCAACGTAGTCTTCATGGTGTTGCTGGATATCCTGAGTCTGGTGCTGGCCATGTAGTTGTGAAAGATTTCGTGAATTTATATGGAGCTTAGACGTGGGAGAGTTGAGAAGCCTTTGTGTGTGTTCAGCGTCTGGTGCACTTGACAGAGTTAGTTGTGTCGACACTACGGCTATCTTTTCCTCGTCAGACTGGGGATCAGATTGCGACTGAGATTCATGTGGATGACTGGTGCTTCCCAGCTCTTGGCTTGATTCCTGAATGTGGGTCATTGAGTGCTGTTGAGGTCTGAGAACCTTGGTACGCGTTGCCTCATGGTTGATAAACCAAGAAGCACAGTCACAAAACTTGGCACAAAGCGAAGTACATGTTGAACGGACACAGCCTCTCTCAATTCAAACGGTTACAATCACATCAACAACAAGCCATGTCGACAAAGAAGGGAGGCATTTATGGACATATCGTAAGAATCTACAATCTACTGCATGAGGACAGAAAATGAGATTAGTATTATGAAATTGTGGTAACTAAAGCACATACTTTTGTAACTACATGTTACCTGTTTATCAAGGAGTCAGCCAAGTCTGGAAGATGGGACATGGCCGAGATGGAGAGGCGAGCTAAGGAGCGTGAGGCCAAAGAAGCATTGCAACGGAAGGAGGATGCTGAGCGTGCCCTTGGTAAGTTATTTGCTCACTGTGTTGACCCGTTGATCAGAAGTCAGTTAGGCAAATGATATGCAGTTATACGAGCTTCATTAACCCATTTTTTTTCTATCTATACACCGTTCGTTTCAGGCAAGACTGTGAAGAAGTCATCGGATAAACCAGCACCACGACCAGAGGACGTTGAAGCAGCTAAAAAGGAGAGACTGAATCTCGAATCAGCCGTAGGCAAGATCCAAGTTGTTCAAACAGGACCAGATGGTCGGACACCAGGATTTCACTGTAAAGTCTGTGATTGTGTCTTGAAGGACAGTCAAGCTTACATGGATCACGTTAACGGAAAAAAGCGTAAGTTACTACTATAACGGCGACACTCTATCGTATTGCCAGCTGGACAGCTGTCTTATTCTCTCGGAGACAGATAATAAACGGTGTAACTCACAATATGCGAGCTTTTTTTTTCATTCATATAGATCTGAAGAATTTGGGTGTTTCACGGAAGGCTGTCCGTGAAAATGTGTCAGACGTAGTTGCTAAGATGCAAGAGCTGAAGCGGAAAGCTGAGAAGCCGGCTGAGAAATATGGTATGATTTTGAGACGGAGAAAATGCGTGGCGATACGACTTTGGTCAGCAGCATCCGTACTCACCACTTTAAAATCTTTCTCTACATCATAGATCTGGATGCCAGGCTAGAGGCAGCGCAAAGAGAAGAAGAGCGGGAAAAGGCAGAGAAACGGGAGCGTAAGAAGCAAAAGAAGATGGAGAAGAAAAACAAAGATGTAGAGAATGAAGATGATGGATTTGGCGGCATGGACCCTGCTATGGCTGCAATGATGGGGTAAGTACATGTTCTCGTAGTTATGGATCTAGGATTCCCCGTCTCTTGTTTTGTACTTTGTCATTGGCGCTTATCATTACGCTAACGAACCCTCTGTTATGTGATTAGGTTCAGCGGTTTTGGATCGAGCAAAAAGTAGAAGAGAAGTATGAGGTGAGCTATGTTATAAAGAATCTTGCTTCCTAATATGATATCGATATTTTCGATATGAATATTCCAAATGACTTATTTGCTTTGACATAGTTAATTGCTATCATTTATTTGCGTGTAGTGTTGGAAGCAGTGATGAGGAAGGGAAAGGGAGGGGATGGAATAGAGGAATTCAATGTTTTTATTGTTCAAGTACGATATGGGGTTTAAGGTAGCTTAACTCCCCGTCTTTTCGGGGAGCAAGACGAAGGGGCGTAAATTGACTTTGTACAATACATGTTTCTTGCCCCACCCTACTTCCCGAACAGTCATTGTTGGCGTGGCGAGACGGAGATTAGTGAGTGGGCTGGATCGAGAGCACTATTCTCATTGGGAAATGGACAGAGGTGTACCCTCTAAAATGTACCTGAGCTGGCGATTGTATGCCCAAAAAATGGCCGTGTGTCACATGAGGCAAAAATAAAGTACCGTGGGAGGATTCAGTGCTTACCGTATATGGCTTCTTCTCACGGTAGGTATTTTTATAGTTTCTTTCCACAACTTCCCACCCATCTGCTCTTCCGCCGTTCTTCATTATCAGTACAAAGAAAAAGAGACAGTGGGGAGGGAAGACTGGCAAGGATGAGAGAGGGAGTGATCATTCCCAGCTACCATGTAACACTCTGGCATGTGGGTGGTGTTCGAAGGGATCCAACCTTCCCTGGCAAGGACAGCTTTTTCTCAAGAAGCCTGAAAAGGATACCACTTGAGATGTGGGGAGGCAAGGAGTTCTGGCCTAGCCTCGTCCGCCTCTCTGTAATATGCGTCATGAGTGGGGTGGAAGCAAGACGTGGGTCACCACGGGCAACTTGAAATCCACCCCTGGGTCTACTTTTTATTCTCCCACTTTTTCTTGCTCTCTCTCTTTTTTCTTTTTTTCTTTCTCCTCATTCAGCTTTTCCTCATTCCCCTCATTCCTCATTTGCCCCTTTCGCATTTCATTTGTTTCCCCCCTTCCTTTTGTTGTCTTGGTCTCCACTCTGCATCGTCGTTTAGCTGAATAAATATCATGTCAACCCAGGCAACTGTTGCTGCACGGCTGGGATCCCGCCTCCGCTCTGCCAAGGTCGCTCTGCCTAAGATCTCTTCCAGATCGATCGCTACCTCGTCACTCAGAACTGCTGTGCCTGTCGCCCGATCAAATGCCACGCCTTCGCATCCCCGTGCCTTCCGTATCAATCTTCAGCAGACGCAAACACAGCAGAAGTGCTCTAAGCATACTTCAACCAATGCGAACCCATACAAGTCGATTGCCATCCGCCGTGAAGGCAAGAACCGCTGGGAACGGCGCGCTGCTCTGACTCCTGAAGCTGTGGAGCGTTTGATCAAGGAGACTGGCATCAAGGTTTACGTCCAACCATCTACTAAGCGCATCTTTTCTGATGAGAAGTACCGCCAGGCTGGTGCTATCATTCAGGAGGATCTGTCGCCAGCAGACATCATCCTCGGTATCAAAGAAGTTCCTGTCCAGGACCTTATCCCTGGCAAGACGTATGTTTACTTTTCGCACACCCACAAAGGCCAGACCTACAATATGCCGATGCTTCAAGATGTACTCAACAAGGTACTCTACCCCAGGCTAAGGTTTTCCTATTATTCTTTTCAAGTTTATCACCTAAACTGTACATACCTACGTGAGCACAACCACTATTTACTCATATTCTCTTTACTCTGGTTGTTTGTTTCAGAACATTCGCTTGATCGACTATGAGCTGATGACCAACGAGAAGAAGCAGCGCCTCGTATTGTTCGGCAGACACGCCGGTTATGCTGGTATGATCGACGGTATCCATGGTCTTGGCCAGCGTTTGCTGGGCCTTGGCTACAGCAGTCCTTTCCTCGTAAGTCATTCCATTCCCGACAATATTACAAGAATCCCGTGTGTTCCCTCTATTTTTCCCACTCCTCCCCACGTAGTATTTGCGTTGGAAGGATAATTTCAGTGATGCAGGGGCTGATCAGAGGAAGAAACACCCTTACTGATTGGCGTAAATGTTTCTTTGATAAATAGCACGTTGGTATGGCTCACAACTATCGGACTCTGGCGTCCGCCAAGCTAGCACTCCAGTCTCTGGGCAATACTATCATGGACGAAGGTACTCCTCGTGAGTTTGGTCCCATGACTTTTGTCTTTACTGGCAATGGTAACGTCTCTAAGGGTGCCCAGTCCGTGTTCCAGTCGCTGCCTCACGAGTATGTCGACCCCAAAGACCTTCCTCGCATCGCACAGAGCAAGAGTATGTCGCATTATGCAAATTGGAAGAAATGTATGCCAGTAATACATGTGTATGACACGTTCCTATTACCATAGTGACTAATCAAAGGCCTAACTTTGTTCGATGAAGATGTTCGCTTGGACCGTGTTTATGCCACTGAGGTCAACATCCCAGACCATATTGTCCACAAGGATAAGGGTGTCTTTACCTCGCTGGACGAGTACTACCAGCACCCTGAGCGCTTCGTGTCCAAGTTTGCTCAAAATATTGCTCCTCATTCTTCCATGATCATCAACGGCGCCTATTGGGACCAGCGCTTCCCTCGCATGATGACACAGGATCAGCTGAAGGCTATCCAGAGCGACCCAACCAACAGGTTCAGAATGCTCAGCATTGCTGACATCTCTTGTGACATTAATGTAAGTGATTTCTTGGTGAAAATTTTTCTTATACGTACCTTAGAACAATCAAATATTTTTGATATTGCATAGCCTAACCCACCAGCTGACGCTTGTATATTTATGCAGGGCTCGTTCGAGTTCATGTCGCACTCTACAAAGATCGACGATCCATTCTTCTATGTCGACGCTGTGAATGGTGTGGAACATAAGAACGCGGAAGCCCCTGGTGTTCAAATCATGTCTGTCGATATTCTGCCCTCTGAGCTGCCTTTGGAGAGCAGCCAGCACTTCAGCGAAGCTCTCTACCCCTTCGTCAAGGAGTTGGTATGGATAAAGATCTACTTTGTGAGAATATGGATGGTGGAACATTTCAGGCATTTAAAGCTAACTCGTAACCTTTTATCCTTCCTTATCTCACCCTTATGTAAATGACTCAGATTCGTGACAATGCTAGCCACCCTGTCTTGTCAGGTGCTACTATCGCAGAAGGTGGTAAGCTGACCAAGGGCCACGAGGAGCTGTATGAGATTCTCAAGAAGGAGAAAGCTCAAGAGAAGCTGAACGCTATTTCGTCCAAGCCTCAAGGCCAGTCCGCCACTGGTGTTGGCAAGCGAAAGAGAGTCCTCCTCTGCGGTTCTGGCTTTGTTGCCGGACCCTTGGTCGATTACCTGCTTCGTGATCCTAACGTCGACATGACCATTGCCAGCAATTCGCAAGCTGAGGCTACTCACCTGGCGTTGGGCAAGAAGAATACCAAGGTCGTCCCACTGGATGTCAAGGACAATGAGAAGATGGCTTCACTGGTTAAGGAGTCTGACATTGTTGTCAGCTTTGTCCCTGCACCATTCCACCCGATCATTGCTGAGCACTGTATTGAGCAGAAGAAGAACATGGTCACAGCCAGTTATATCAGCCCCGCCATGAAGGCTCTGGACGAACGTGCTCAGCGTGCTGGTATCACCATTATGAACGAGATTGGACTGGATCCTGGTATTGATCATCTGAGTGCCATGAAGATGATCGACGAGGTCAAGGCTGAGGGTGGCAAAGTGACTTCGTTTGTTTCGTGGTGCGGTGGACTCCCAGCTCCTGAAGCTTCGAATGTGCCACTGTCGTACAAGTTCTCTTGGTCGCCACGCGGTGTCTTGACAGCTGGTCTCAATGATGCTAAGTTCCGCATGCACAACGGTTTCCATGAGATCAACGGCCGCGAACTGATGAAGAAGCATTTCCCCGATGTGCCAATCTACCCTGGCTTCAACCTCGAGGGTGTGGCCAACCGTGACTCTCTGAGCTATGCCGACACTTATGGCCTGGGCCCAGTCGATAAGCTCAATACCATGTTCCGTGGTACTCTTCGTTACAAGGGCTATGCCGACTTGATGTACTCTTTCAACCGCTTGGGATTGCTCGATGCCACCGAGTCGCCCCAGCGCTTCAACACCTGGGTTGAGTTTATGGACAACGTTCTGTTTGGCAACTCTGCCAAGTCGTATGATAATGCTTCGCGCGTCGCTGCTATCGCCGAGAAGCTGAATCTGCCCGCTTCTCATGCTCAGGTTGAAAAGGTCGCCGATGCTTTGCAGTGGCTCTCGTTGATGCCTTCTACCCAGCTGGCTGATGATGGCAAGTTCACAGCAACCAATTCGACGACTACGCTGGACAGCTTCTGCGCATTGTTGATGAAGAAGCTCAAGTACCAGCCTCTGGAGCGTGACATGGTGATTCTGCACCACGAGTTTGGCATTGAGCTCAAGGATGGCTCCGAGCAGACACGCACCTCGACATTGGTGTCATATGGCACCTTCGAGACATACACGGCCATGGCCAAGACGGTTGGTCTGCCAGCCGCCATGGCGACGGAGATGATCTTGAACGGTGAAATTCCTGAGAAGGGTGTATTGGCACCGACTCAACCCCATGTGTACAACACCATCCTCGAGAAGCTCAACCAGGAGGGTGTGTCGGTCCTGGAGAAGATTGCGCTCAAAGGCATGCGTCCTTCACTCAAGTGGACTGGCAGCGGCATCTTCAACTGAAGCATACATAGATTGTAGAATATTAGGGGTTACAAAGAAATATGCATGTACATTTTTTATTTCAAGATTATTTAAATGTTGGGTCTAAGTGTGAATTATCGTATAACAGTTGATTATGCAGTAATGCCATGCAGCACAAATTATGCCCAGTTTTTGCTTGGTTTCAATCTCTACACACCTTAGCAAAACTATTAGACAGTTTACAAACCATGAAAGTGTGATGATCATATTTTCTCAGCTTTACTTGGCAACCTGGCACTCATCTATCTTAACTATAAATTCTCTTACAGGAAGAAACGCGGTGTAAACCAGCAAACATAAGGCAATAACGCGTGCTTTGGAAGGAAAAATGAATACGCCAAAAAAACAGAGAACTGTTTCATCATGGCGCAATGTCTACAAGTGTTTCTCGATGGCAGAGGCAATCTCCTTGTGGATCTTGGTCGTCAAGTGAAGATCATCCCAGTACATGTACTTATCAGGGTTTGGGCACACCGTGTTCTCTTGCCACACATAACATGGCTTGTTCACGTTAGTGATGCCGAGCTTCTTTCGTCCCCAAGATGTTTTGCGGATCCGTTCCAACAGAGCTTCAGTGTCAAACCAAGCCACGTTCACATGGTTATCAAAGTTCATTCGGTGATGGCTCGAATGGTCATGTAGGTACTTGTAGTCAGCTGGGCACCACTGGAAAGGCGTCTCGTCCGACACTGGGCGACCGTACCTGTAATGCAGCTTCCACACCATCTGTTTGATGGCTGCCAGGTGGGACTGCATAAATTTATGAAGCACTTTATGGTTGTGCTCGTGAGATGTACGATAGTATGGTGTTTTAGAGACATCGATGCCACCGATTACATAGATGTGCTTGGCACCAATCTCAATCAAGCGGCGAATACCTAGTTCGTAATGCTTGATGACCACGTCAACTTCGAGATTCGGCTTGAAGTAGTAGTCATACCCTTTAAAGTCAATGACATAGAGCGTCTTTTCGAGCTTCTTGCGGTCATGCTTATCCATATGCTTGTCGTGATAGCGCTCGATTTGCTGCCAGAAACCAGGGACAGGATATTTGGAGTGAGAGTCGGCATAGCCCTGAACAAGGCGGTTGTCCAAGGTGGCACCAAAATAAGCATAGTTGGACTGGTGGTAGCCCTTATGCTCGGCGACCTAATGTGTGTGAATATGCATCGATACTGCGGGTTAGCAACATGACCTTTTCGGAGCAGTGCGTTCAGGATCAAGTAATAAAGCCGCCTTGTTGGACACTTACATATTCTGGCCACATACGGCCATTGGAGAAAAGGCCATGGTAGTATGGTGCGCCAGGCCATTCATGGTGAGTCAACTTATAGGTGTTGCCGCTGTCAACATACGAGTCACCAAAGACTACCATGTCTGTAAATTTGACAGGATGGCAGCTGGAAGACTTGTGGTGGTCAGATTCATGGCGGCGAATCCCAACAGGCTCTGCCTGGGCAGCTTGGAGAGTGGCAGCCGAGATTACGGCAAGTGAGGCGAGAGAAACAAGGGAATAGCGCATTTGCTTGAGAAGTGTGATCAATAGAAAGGGATATCTTTTTTTATGGGAATAGGATTGCTTGATAGAAAATACAGGAAAGGGTGTAAGAAGCCTTTTTATACCAAACCAAAACGGCTAATCAAAACCTTTGATAGGCCACGCGAATAGGTTGTCAGTCACCCAAGAGGTGAGACCTTGCTAACTGAAGTCCTGTGGGACAGTACATCTCTGTGGGCAGAACTATTAGTTAGGATCCGAAGAAAAAAAAACTTGGTATAACACTACAATATTGTACACTACCTCATCCCGATTTTTTTGCACGCGCAGCATTTGTATGAAAAATACTTTTCTTTTTCACGCTTAGCCTTTCACTACTTCTCCCCATTGCCCCTTCCATGTTGAATCCAAAAATGGCGAAAATGTGATTGATCTCGTTTGTTTTTCATTTAATTTTGGATGAGAACGAGGTAAGGGGTAAGAGAGGGCAATGCAGACAAACTTGAAATGGACGCCCGATTGCAGTGATTGATTTATTGCCACAAGACTCGAGACTATTTATACTTTACATAGAACGGACTACAAGCATGGTAATATAATGCCGAGTCGCATAAAATAATAATGGTGGCAAAAACGATTACATCCGACCAACTTTTACTTGTAATCGGCGCCAGTAATTATTATAATTGGGTCTTTCTTCTGCTTAGTGATCACTAACACTTAAAGATTGTTACAACGTTGTGTCACAGGTTATTCAGGATGATTGCATCTCGAAACTAGTCCTGTAAAAGTCCACTAATTAAGATTGTAACACATGGAAAGAAAGTTTTCATATGCAAACTAGCCATGTAGCAATGACAATCGCGGCTACTCGAAAAACAGCAAACAGTGATGCATAACGTGCGACCAAAAGCACATTAATAGATGAGACACAAGACTTGGGTGTTTTTCCTTGTAATGTGAAAAGAAACCAACGGTACACCTGTATTTACCCAAGAGAAAAAAAAGGGGGTCAAGGAGCTGGCTGGTCACAGTGTGCTGAATTAGATGCGTAATGAGAAGCAAAATTTTAACGGTGATGGTCGTGGAGCTACATTTGTAAACCAAACAGCTGAAGGTGGATTGCAACAGACTATCCATGACGGAGAAACATCTTTACATGTTGTCGTTCCGACTTTTATTCAGCTATACGGCCACTGTTATTTGATTTCACTATCGCGGAGGCCAATGCACAAATACGTTCACATCCTCCTTGAATTTTGCAACCGAGATTATCCGGTAATGTCACTACTATGATTTAGATGAATGGCGCATTGCCCAAACGCCAAGAATTTCCATTTCAGTGTAGGTTCCTGTATATCCGAAGGAACTCCATTCTTCACACTATTTGCGATAAGGGTTTCTGACTAGCAAATATATTTGCATATAATACCATTCAAATTTATAGCCACGATTGGCATGAACTATGTAGGTAAGAAATACTGTTTATAAGAGTTGAGTAGAATGAGATCCAGATCCCATATTCAATTTTCGGATATTCAACCTCTCAATCGCATCTTGTGTCAAAATAGCTTCTATTGAAATAGTCCTTGAATACCTTCTCCCTGTAAAGAAAGAATCTCAAGCAGATACCATTAGCAGGAGGGTCTTATGCTCATAAAAAAAGTTAACAAGTTGCATCCTCTTTAAGCCAAAAATATTCTGCTTTGATAAGGTGGAAGTAGAAGTCAAATTGAACAACTGTGATACGCTAAACCGAAGTCGCTAAAAATTTTCTACTGTGCAACTGGTTCAATCGCAACTTGCAAAACATCTCTTCGGCTTTTATTGTTCTAACAAGGAGTTTCTCTGCCATAGAAGACGCCGGACTAGAAAATAGACAAACTCTATTATTCCTGATACTGCAGCGATAGCAACCACCGAGACTAGAGTACTGTGTTGACACAACACTTTTCCTTAACATTAATGGTTGTGCTCATGAAGTCGATGACAGCATTCCATGATTTACACGGGGTTGTGTGAAAATAACGCAACCTTCGGGAAGTCGAAGCTCCACGAACTGGATAACATTCTTGATTTCACTCTACCACTGGAACTGATATCTGGACTGTGATCACAGCGCTAAAGGAGAGTGCAGATACAAGGCGAATAACAATAGCAAGAAATATTTGCTAGGAAGGTTCCCCACAGTATCCAGAATCACAGCATGGCTGGTCTTGAAGAATAGCATTTGCAACCTTCCCTCTACTTTGCGAATGCTTCTGCAGGTTGGTTGTTGGTGGTTAGTAGTAAATTGGATGATGACTGGACTATGGACACAGATCGCGTATACACGGGGAGGGGCTGTATACGTACAAGAAAGAGAATGCTGGGATGAGGCTGTAAAGTGCCAAGTATAGAAGCACAGCCCAATCACACATCATTCCAAACCTTCCATGTCTCAAATCTAAATTTCCTAATGGCAACAACGGTTGTCTCTACCCTGGCATAGTATCTTTTTGCCCAATGAATGATAACAACGCGGCCAGCACTCTGGCATGTATACGAGGGCTTTATCGATAGTGAATGCTCTGGGAATAATAGTTAGATGGGTGTTCTAGAAGGCATGTTGAAGATGAATAGAAGGAATGGTTACGACGTCAGCTGTAAATTAATTGGCGCACAGCGAACTGTCTGTCCGTTGAGGACGCTTAGGGCAACATTGAAGTTAAATTATTATTTTCGAGGACGCCGAGAAATTTCATCATACTTCGCCCAACAAAATTACACTCCGCTCTACTCTTTTTTTGCCCTCCATTCCCCACATCACAAATTCTTACCACTTGCAAAAAAGCGCCAAGTCCGGATTCTCTACAAAGAGTCTTGAAAAGATTTCTTCCGTGATGAATTTCTCGCACCATATAAAAGTGTTCTAGCATGCTCGACTACGACACATCTATCAAATCTTCTCACACGTTTCCTTACTCTCGCTCCCCCTTTCTCGTCCATCGTCTATTCCTATCCTTTATCAGTTTTCTCCACAAAAAATGGCCCCAACGATTGCACCCTATGGTATATGGCCTATAGGAAGGAGCAATATTAAATGGAGATTTACACCCAAGATCAGTAGTTGAGAAAGTTGTTTAATTCTAACATTACTATATTGTTCTACCTGATTTCCTTTTTTCCCCAGGAGAGTGGAAGTCGCCAATTTTGGCCGAATTCATCACTGACTCGGCACTCATTATCTCTGACGTATTCAAGAACGAAAAGACTGGCTCGCTCTATTGGGTTGAGCTAAATGGCGAGAACAATGGCCGCCTTACTATCATGTCACGTTCGCCTGAAGGTCATCAAGAGGACATCACACCCGCCCCATTTGAGCCCAAGACACGTGCCCATGAATATGGCGGCGGAGCTATCGCGATGAGCGACGACTTTTTGATTGCTAGCAATTATGACGACTACTGCTTGTACAAAATTGACCTCGATACCAAAGAAGCCGTCCGAATTACTCCGGAGAGCAACAAGGTCTACCGCTATGCAGACATTGATATCCATCCATCCAAAAAGTTTCTCGTCTGTGTTCGCGAGGATCACACCAACGACACTCCTATGACGGTGGTCAACTCGCTTGTGATTGTCCGTCTTGATACAGTGGAGCCAAAGGTGCAGATCTTGGCAGAGGGGCAAGACTTCTACATCTCTCCTCGTTTCAATCCCGCTAATGAGCGTGAGATGGGCTACGTCTCGTGGAACCACCCTTACATGCCATGGGACCATACTCAAGTCTTTCACAACACACTCGAAATTACCGAGGACTCCGTTGAGATTATCAATCAAACACAACTTTCCGGCTTTGACAAGGACAATGAGGAGTCAGCCTATCAGCTCCGCTATTCGCAGGATGGTACTCTATACTTCATCTCGGATAGAACGGGTTATTGGAATTTGCATAAGTTCAAGGCTAGTGCCGAGGCTGAACTCGTTCTTGCCGAACCTATGGCAGCGGACTTCATGGGTAAGAATTCTACGACTTATTACCTTCAAATTTTTCATTTCCATGGGCAATATCTTTGTTGACATTGTAGACGATGCTTTGCTTTGTTGTAATTCTAGGTCCTCATTGGGAATTCGGGCAACATTCAAAACAACAATCATTCACTCCTCTCAAGTCTGATTGTTCCAAGATCGCCGCTACGTACATTCGTGATGGTGTCGATCATCTCTCCATCATTGACACCAAGAACAGGACGTTGCAAGATGTTCCCCTTGACTATACAGTCATCAACTCGATCCAAGCCACTACGGAAGGCGCAGACGATGTACTACTGATGACAGTTATGAGCTTCAACAAGTCCTTTCAAGCCATTACCTTCAATCTCCGTACCCACGAGATCAATACCGTTGTCCAGTCAGCTTTGCTCGATGACACTCTTGTTAATTACATCGCCGTGCCCAAGCCAATAACTTTCAAAACAACCGATGGCAAGGAGGCATATGCTTTCTACTACCCTCCGACAAATGCCGACTATGTAGCACCCGAGGGTACTCTGCCTCCTCTGCGCGTGTTTTCACACGGAGGTCCTACTCATGCATATCAACTGGACCTTGATTGGACGATCCACTATTTCACCTCACGAGGTGTTGCCGTACTGACGGTCAATTATGGAGGTTCGACCAACTACGGTCGTGAGTACCGCAATCGCCTTCGTGGTAACTGGGGTGTGGTCGACGTCGACGATTGCTGTAACGCCGCATTGCATATGGTCCAGCAAGGTGTCGTCGACCCCGACAAATTGGTGATCATGGGCGGCAGCGCTGGTGGGTACTCGACGCTGGCTTGTTTGGCCTTCCGCGATGTATTCAAGGCTGGTGTCTCGTACTTTGGCATCTGCGATTTGGAGCGATTCGCAACAGAGACTCACAAGTTTGAGAGCCAGTATACTCAGTCTCTGGTCGGCCCTTATCCGGCTGCAATCGACAAGTACCGTGAACGCTCACCTCTCCACTCAGCTGACCAAATCAAGGTCCCCTGTGCTTTCTTGCAAGGATTGGACGACAAGATTGTGCCACCAAACCAAGCTGAGATGATGGTTCAAGCTCTCAAGGAGCGTCGCATCCCTGTAAGCTACATTCCATTTGAAGGGGAGGGCCATGGCTTCCAGATTCCACAACACATTCAAACGGCACTCCGTAGTGAGATCTCGTTCTATGGGCGCATCTTCGGCTTCACACCTTTTGACGCCATCGACGTCAAGATTCACAATGAAGATGCCATTACCCACCGAAAAGAACAATAAACAGCGATATTCTGTACCTTAAACAAAGTCGTCTAAAACTTGCGATTAGAATCACGCATAAATTAGCTTTGTTGATTGAAATTTTGGGACCAACCTCGGTTAGTCTGGTCAACCTGGATGACCAACGTTCTAGTATACAATACATCGAGAAAAGCTTACAGTAGGGAATACGATGTAGGAGAGCGAGTAGAGCGCTGAGTACCTTAATGTTGTGTTCATAGATTGGATCCACTCACGCTCGACGTTTTCGAAAAGGGCGAGTCGTTTCTCTGCCATTTTACATCTGGTGAAATCTCGGTTATACACATTCCATCATCCCCTTTACATGTTAATCACCAATGTCCACCTCTCATCCACATCACCAAAATGGAGTGTAAGGATCCTCTCCGTAGTAGAAAGGTTAAAGTCTCCTTTTTGCTTGCATCAAATAAAACACGAGGGCCAGAATTTAACTCATGGGTTAGAATTACTCTTTGCCTTCACTCCATCATATCGTTGCATGGCAGCGAAATGCTTAAGCGATATTCTGGACATTACTGATTAAAAAAAAAAGCAAAATACATCTGAAAAGATTGATATATTATAACACCGACGTCAGTCGTAAGCGCAGAGCAGATTGCTCCTGCGTGGGCAGATAGTTTAAGGCTGCTTGGAGGCATACTAAATCGGCTTGTTTGAGTACAGGTGAAGTATCTGATGCCGCCGGGTGCATCATCTGCCTATTATCCTCGCTCGGTGTCACTGAAGTGTTTGTCTGCGGTGTAGCCTCTGGTATCTTTTTGCCACCCGCGGATCGCAACTCACTAATAGCATTGCTGACATCTAATCGGCTGATAATAATCTCTGCGTGTGCCATTGCTGCAAGCAGAAGCTCGTCATGTGCTTTTTTGATCCGCGCAGACATATCATCTTCCATCTCTGGCGAAATTGGAGACAAAAGGTTCTCATACTGGTTCATTGTGATTTCATGCGGCAGTATAGCATCGTCATTGAGGAGGTCTTGCAATGTGGGCGTAGTGCTGAGCATTCGCTTTGTAGATCCGCATGCAGGCGAATAGGAGCTCAGAATGTGACTTAGGCGACATAGCTGCAAAAAGGCCACAAGCACCCTGTCTGTCGAAACTACTGCCCAGTCGACATCGTACGCCTGAAAATGTATAGTTAAAGCCGTGTAAGTTAAACCCAGTCATTGTGGACAAGTTATATTGTGGCTTTCGCACTAAGTATCATATAAACTTACCTTGGAGGACAAAAGTACCGAGGTAACTACTTCGTCTACCATAAGGTCGAATCCAATATCATAAGCGTAGACACGAACTAGCGCATGTCTCACACGAAGGTCGTGGTTCTGACTCAGAGGTGAGAGAGCCAAGTCGATCAATCTCTCCATATATATCAACTGGGTTATCACATTGGTTGCTAGAGCTGCATGCATGGTGACTCCCGGTTCGAGTGCCTTTTGCCAGTAGCTCCGCAATAGGTCTCTACGATTTTCCTCGTTGGTTTCCAGGGAAATACGGTCCATGTTATCGACATTCAAGGACGATGGAAACCGTGTCAAATTCTTTAAAGTTTCTTCTCCTAGACCTTTAACAACTGCCGGCAGGCAGCCAGTAAGCAGTCGCCTGATCTCCTTCTTGGTACTGATGCTCATGATCCTGTAGACAGATGCAAACGTAATTGTCTCAAGCTCCTCTTTTTCACTAGGAGATGTCCAGCTGGTTTCCATAGCCTATCGAAACAGTAAATACAAAACCGCAAACATGAGTTGAGAGAGCTTGACAATCATACACATGAAGCTGCATGATTCTACTCACCATACCTGAATTATATCCTGCAAAACATGATCGCTCAATCTTCCGGTAGCGAATAGGAGTAGTAATGCACCAGTGTACTGGTCCATCGTAGGACAAGAAGACATCAAGCTGCCCGAAATTTCGTCGTACGAGTAATGCTTCAGGTTCTCACCGCAAAATGACGAGATCTGTGCAGGTAGTGGACTGAATGATACATTGATTGCTAGCTTGCTCTGACAAATAGGAACGAGTGGGCTTGTCAACAGAGCCAGAGATCGATTAATATCTATGACAATCAGAATAATAAAAGCAGTGTCAGAATTTAGGCTAGAAAAATTGGTCTTCAGATAAGCAAACAGTCTTTACCTTCTGCATTCTCGATGTCCTTGAAGAGTTCGGCTGCATATCGAGCATATTGATCTAAACACATAGAGTCGAAAGTGGAGTTATATATACAGTTTAGTGCTCAATCAGCTGCAGGAGTAGATGTTTGACCCAAATTGCTCCAACCAATGACCTACCAGTTTCCTTGTTCGTGATATTTTGCAGACGTGTGCCTATTAATCGTACAAGTAATTCGATGAGGTCCATTATGCCTTCTTCAGCGACTCCTGCAGCACGTCGTTCTGAGTAGGAGCCTTCTTCATCTCCATCCCAGGCTCGTTCAGCAGTGCCAAGCCGTAAAAGCCGAAGCAACAGTCTCCAATGCATCTCTCTATCCATCCAAGTGGCAGCGCCCAGGAGAAATTCTTGAGTGAAGGCCGATGAGTGAGAGCCAATACACTTCTCTGTCAGAAGGTATATATGCTGCAGGACGTTGGTCAACACATTGAGATATGGCATATTTGCGTGTGCTACTTCCAGGGTAATGTTCAATAGGGATAAAGCACATTTCTCAATGAGCTCCTGTGGGTCAATGAGTACTGGCTCCTAATGGTTTGCATCATAAAAAAAGACTTCGATAAATATCATCATTATACACTCTGGGCAATAGTAAATAGACTTTAAGGAGCATATCATCTCGTACCTCTAGCGCCGCTCGTCTGATAAATTCTTCAAGATTCGACTGCTGCTGACGAGACAAATCTAAACCTGGAGAACGATGGGCAATGATATCGTCTACAACAAGTAGCAGTAGGGCCTTATCGTTAGCCGAACGTCGGAGGAATGCTAACCTCTCAAGACTGAACAGGACCTGCAATATCACTGGCGATTGTCCCTTGTTGTGAACAGCATTTAGAACCAGTCGGTAAACAACACGATATGGGTCCACGATCGAGATCTAAAGCGATTAAATTATTAGTATGATCAAATGTGAAATAGTGAATTAATGTAAAATGCAAGGTATTCTTACCATGACGAATGAAAATTTGTTTTAGGGGTCTTACCTTGTTAAGCGTGCGCGATATATGTGAAGCATCCTGCGGACCAGAATCACTTTCGACAACAATCTGGTTCAATGTCGAGGTGATCTGAGTATCTATATTGATTTTCCAGACATCCAATGCTCCAAATAATGGCATCCGAACGTCTCCATGGCTACAAAAGAATAAATAAAGGGCAGATTATATAAGCATTAGCTAGCACAAGGTATTCTCTTTGGGGAGATCGAAAAAGCATATGAAAGGCCTTCCAAACGTACCTCGTGGTAAAAAGCTGTTGACGCATAGCTGGTATGGCGTTTTTGTTGAGGGAAGAAACGGAAAGCAGAAGCTCACAGCCGAGCTGGAGGACTGCCTGAGGTTGTCTTCGTGGGTCCATCTGGTGCTGTCGTGCAATTCTGTCAATAATCACACAGAGATCCAGTTGGAGGCAGCATTCTTCGACTGCGCGTGCAAAGTGCTCATCGATAGAGCTAGAGTATGTTCGAAGTTGCAAAAGACACACTGTATGAGATATTGTCAAATTCATCTATGTATTTGAGACCTTTATTCGGCCATTCGTTAGTTATAGTATAACCACAAATACTTACGCGACAGGGAATACGTCAAAGAACTGGAGCTTGAGCTTGACAAAGGACTTCCAGCCTGGTGATCGCTGATTAAGTGTTCGCTCGATCCAATTGATGTAGTCATCTACACTATTCGTAGACGGCATCTCGAAACATAACGACAGCGTGTTTCTGAGTACATTTGGTTGTTCAAGCTGCTGGCGCAATGAACGACAAATCGTTACAAACGACTTCTGTCTTGATGAGATTAAATAGCTTTCTTCAGCAACTTTGACGCCTAGTAACCTTGCTGGGTGTTGTCGTTGACTCGATATCGGGCTTCTGTCGAAACCAGCTGTAGACTCCTAAACCAATAGGGGAAAAAGGTGTTTATGATATTTTCATCAGACAAGCTGCAGCCGAACCTTTCTGTATGCATACACATGAAACCAAGCTCTTGCTATTATTACATCGTCAGAGAGAGCGTGTTCTCCAATCAGTATATTGCCAAGAAGTCGAGTCAACTGCAGTACGTGCTTGCTGACGTTTAAACATAGCGGTGCCATTCGCGTTGATAGAGTCTCAAGGCATTGAAGCAACAGACGCAGCGTTTCCTTGTGAACACTGCAAAAACCAGAGCATCGGCGAAAGATCATCACTTTTGAGGCCATGTTGTCAATAGCCTGTGCTGCCACTGATATTATACTGCTCACGTCAGCTTGGGCCCAATATTCTGACCATAGGGCAAAAATCTTGGCAAAGATTGACCCGTCGCTTGTGGAATTTTTGTTGTACAGATTTTCGTTTGTCTTCCAGAGAGCAGTTGCTGTCCAGCAGAAGAGGTCCAGAGCAAACGAAGCTCGTAACTGTGGCGACTTGATGAATCGCTCTAGTATCATTTCTTGTTCATTATAGTCAAGTCCATCCAGCTCTGCGAGTGATGCATTATGGAGACCCAGTTCATGGACTAGATTGAGATAATCTCCAGTGTCGAGATTCCATGGTACGCTCAAATTAAGAAACTCGTCATCGCATGATCCTAAGCGCAAATCATAATACCAAAATGAAAGATGAGTGAAAATTAACATACTAAAAGCTTTACATGAGACATACCGGACCGTTCTCCAACTTACGAGATAGCCAAGAGTCGAAAATGTATCCATGAACACTTATTTTTTTCTGCTGAGAATGAGCGGAGCCGTGAACAAGCGATCTCAGGCGTCTCAAAATTCCTGCATGTCTATCGTTGACGAGAATCACAGCGTAGGAGCCAGGAAAGCATTAGAATTAGCGCTGCATGAAGTAGAGGAGCTTCCAGCCCCTAAAATATTCAACATGCACTGTAATAATTTTGTCCGCAAACTACCAGCTCTTGGACGCGTCGATCAGAGTGTCACAGTGCTCAGTAGCCGGGCACATGCAGATCGTGCATTGGGAATATACTCTATTGACAAACAATCTTTAGCTAAAGGGCGCTGTATCAATATTCTTACCCTTGGCACTCCCTTACTGTTGACGTAGCATCATGGAGAATGGCTTCAAGGTCTATCTACAAGGAGGAGAAATAAACCCATGTTTTCTCTGAATTAGACAATGCAAATCGTTCTAGTTGAACTAATGGCGTAGTCTGAAAGTCACATACTTTTGTACGCAAGGCCTGGCTAGTTGAACGATGCGCACTGCTCATCGCGGACTAGGCCTTTAATATGAACAAGGTCGTGTGCATGAGAAAACGAGTCGCCTCATGTATAGAGAGACATGGACCAACCTTCTCTTCTCTTGGTTCATGCAGTCACATCCAGTTTTTACGGGTACACAAAAGAAGCTCGGGCGGCGCCTCCGCACTCAACCCTGTTTTACATCAACCTTTACTCGTCTTTCTGCACCAAATGCCATCTTCATGCAAAGAGATCCGCGCCGAACTGGCGGAATGTATCCTCAAGTCGGATTGCATGGTCAAGGATGGCCTGTCTGCTAAGGAATGCCTCCGTAGCGAGAATGAGTATCGTGTGCCTGAAGAGTGTACGCAGCTCAAGAAGAGTTTCTTTGAGTGCAAGAGAGGCATGGTATGTTTGGACTCTGGACTTGTATGATGCGAAGTGGTGGCTCGATTGGATGTACAACTCACTTGCGACTTTCTATACCTATTTCCCACAGCTTGATATGCGGACACGTTTTAGAGATAGCAAGGCACGATAATTCATAAAGCCTGTCCTCCCTTTTTCTGTCCACCTGAGCTGGCCCCATCTTAGTTAACCCATTTGCCTGTAATATCATCATCATTAACCTTTCTCAAGCGAGAGTCATCTCCTCACCAAAATATTAGAAACTATAGAAGATGACATGTAATATATTCCCAATGGCACAAAAGGCTCCTGGAGATGATGATAACGAGACATTCCTGTCAGAAACAATGTACAATCGAGGAGATCCTGGTTATTTTGTTTATTGCCTTTCCTGATCTGGCCATACTATGTATACACGATTAGACGAGGATAGTCCTCTCTTGTATCCTGGGAATGAGAATGGATGGCAAAAGAGTACTATCAAATGCTGAGATTTCAGTTGCTTTAATCCCGTGATGGCCTGCCTCTGTTACGATCGCCGCCACGTCCACCACGGAATCCTCCCCTTCCACCACGTGCTATTTGTTGGATGAAAAAAGAAACAAGTACAGAGTTAGAGGCAAGGAATTAACCTGGTTCTGGGATAGCATATTATATAGCACTTCGCGAGGACATGGTCGTATCCATTATTTCTGAACTCGCGAAAGCCAGGAGCTGCAATGCAGAATCCGTCAACCATTCTCCTGTTTCTCAAACTTTTGTCAAAAGCGTTGAACATGCTCAAGATCTCTCGTAGAGGCTGTCATAATCTGAGCCAGGGATATTTACCTTGTGCTCTCGCCACTGTTGCCTTTCCACGACCAAGGCCAATGCCCTTTCCTTTCATGGCGTTCTGTCCCTGTTGTTTGAACATGGGTGCGTTCTTCAACATATCGGGCACAATGAAGAAACGGATATGCGAGCCACGGATATACACTTGCTCCAGCTGTGTGATGCGTCCATCTCTTGCTGTTACTGTGATATCTTTCAGCTGGCAGTTCATGTTGTCCTCGGCTAAATAAAATAAATATAATAATATACCACGACAGTAAGGTTAGACATTGAATGAAGTTTGAGAACGCGGCCATGTCATGAAGTGATGCGTACCCTCAAACAGTGTGCCGCGGTAGACATTTCCAGTCTTGAGCTCGATCGTAATGATGTGGCCTTGGGCCTCGTGAAGCAACTTGATTGGGACACCGATGGACATGTTGTTGGACGAAGCTGAGTAGAGTAAGAAGATGCACCGCAGATCAGGTTGAACGCAAGGCTCCAAGCATGTCTGAAAATGTGGCATAATTTCAGCATCAATTACGTTTTCGTAGCGTCAGTAAATTTTGGTGGCGTCAAACGAATTTTAATCCCCATTTCAATAACCCTTACTCCAGAATGTGGATCTTCGTGATATTATATAAAGCCCATATCTATACACAAACTTTACGAAGTTGAACTAAAAAGCCAGTATGGCCACGTGGCATTTGAACAGGGCGACAAACCCATCCCAGTGCATCGTCTGGAATGTTGTCAGGACCATAGCCAGGACTTGTACTGGCACTTTCTTCCCCAGGTGATGATGGAGGGAGTAGCGAGACATCTCCAAAGCCGCCGACGTGCACTCGGCCCTTAACCTTGCTTCGTACTGCTGCAGATCTGACAGTCCACTCTTTCCATCCAATCTCCAGCACTCGCTCCATTACTAGATCTATGATACCAACGTCAGGAACGAAAAAAAGAAATTCAGTCGATTATTGCTATAGCAATAAGTTCTCGTAATTAAAATAGACTGTATAACGAGAATAGCGTTACCTTGACAGTTTCTACGCAACCACTTGGCGAGATCAAGGATCTGTGACATGTTGACCATGTACAAGCACATGGGGCGGTCAGCCTTGAGCAAAGGTACAAGGTCAAGGAGGACAAGCTTACAGTCAGGAAGATCCAAGCTGATCGCGTCGTATTGGTGACCTGGAGGGTGAGGGTTTGGTGGCAGTTTCTCCATGCTTTCCATCTTTCTCTTCTTGAGCTGTGTAGCAGTCAGGGTCGTTTCAGTCTCAACATCGGCGTTATCCATGGGCAGGTGATCGATTCCTTGGTCTGATCCATTAAGTCGCTTAATGACACGTTCGAGTCCTCCAGAAGAGCGCCAAAAAGTGATGCCTTTGCGATAAATGCCACGCCAAAATCGCTCGATATTTTGCTCCGCCTGTAGAGAATGCTCGTTCCGAATATCAACCGTGTCGAGATGTGATCCTGGGCCTTGAATTGCACGCTGAATATACATAGTCATAGATCCATTGCCTGTACCAGCCTCAAGCACGTGTGCGCCAGGAAACAGATCCAAGAGATGTACGGCTGTGGTGGCGTCTTTAGGATACATAATTGTTGCTTGGCGTTTCACCCGTGTAGTGTATTCGTCTAGTGTCGGCCAATGGACAGTGTATTTCGCTCCTTTGTGAGTTTTGATCGTGGACATGGGCATCAGTCCCACCAGATCGTCGTGTAAAATCCGTCCTAAATTGTTGTCCTTGGTAAGCCCTTTCTACGGTGGACAAAACGAACATCAGTACTTAGCGAATGCATTTAACTAAAGAGGACAAGGTGAAAATAGGACATACTCTACTACCTTCAAAGGCCCAAAGAGCTTTCTGTCACCCTTGCCATCGTCGAGAATAATCACGTCGCCATACTGAAACCTTGGCTCAATATGTGGAGACACAGGCTCTTGGACTTGATCTGGCTGATCAATATTAGTGGCGACAGGCGAGAAGACAGAGAACCCTCGGCATTGAGCTCGAACAGAAAGTGCATGCGATGCCGGGCACTTGCCCATGCAGCGTCGGAGGCTGTCTGCAAGAATCCACGATCTTGTCCGCAATGACATGGCCTGAAACGATTGAGATTCAACCACTCTCCAACCTTTGCTTCAGGCAATATATTGCGAGTGCCCTTTTCCTCGCATTGGTTTGGCCACCAATTTTAAATCATGCGTTGGATCTATTTCTGAAACGCCATTTTTGCAATTTAAGTGATATATTTCCCAAATTGGGACATGTTGGTTGATTTCCCCTACCATTACCGCCAGCAGTGTCCTATATTTTCATCCTCTTCGCGTCGCGGACAGAAGAGGCAGGCAGGCAGGGAGGTATATGAGGAGTGACTAATGGATGAATAACCAGAAAGGTCATGACTATATGACAACCAACGGCTGAATATCTCACGCCTCTTAATGCTTTCCCACTTGTTAAATTGCACATAATTTTATTTCGACATTCGATGGAAGAATTAATGAATTATGTCACTACCGCTTTTAGTACTTCTAATTAAATTCCTACTTGGAAAGCCATTATCATGTCACGACTAATACCAATGAGTGAAGTAGATCGAGGACCAGAGCGTACTTAACTGCGTTGCGATCACACTATGGACCTCAATTGGATAACCCACTTTAAAAGCGGCCTAGTGTTATTGATATTCAGGACAGTTTTTACAGTATCACAAATTCAAAAGAGTTGCAACTCATGAATAGGGCAAATTATGACAGAATCGTCAGGATTATGCTAGTAAAATATACTTCGAAAATCGTGAATATTTAGGACGGCCAAAATTTAACACAAAAATGTGACTGGGGACCTTTTGAAGACAAGAAGGTCTCCACAGTTTGATGCGTACTATTGACCCAACCAGCATGTCAAGCATTCCACCATTCAGACGACCTCCTCCCACTATACCCGGGTCGGCCGGACGGGGATTCTCACGCTTCCCTGGCATGAGCAATGAGCCAGGGCCAGGACGAGACGATGTCATCAAGGGTACCGATGACGATGCCATTGTGAGCAGGCTGTACGCGCACCATCATACGCGAAGACTACCGCGTTGCGATTTATCCCTGCACGTGAAGTTTGCGCTAAACTGTCCATGCTATATTTCTATGATAGGTCAGCTGTTAATCTCGGATACTTGGACGACCCGTATGTCAAGCACTTTGTGAAGCGCGCGTCCAGGCGGCCACCAATTATCAACCGTGGAACGTTCCTCAGGACATATGCTCTTGATGTCCTTGTGGAGAAGTTTATTCAGAAAGGCAACGATCCGAAAATGAAGAAACAAATTGTCTCATTGGGTGCGGGATCAGATACACGTTACTTCAAGCTCAAGGTGTGTTGCTAAGAATGTGACCGATTGATTTTGTCCATACATATTTAGCACCTTCGATTGACCGTTCTTCATTACGGGCATCTGATTTACTTCCCATAGCGAAAGGGCATGGCTGTGCACAAGTACTTTGAGATTGACTTTGCAGAGTCGACCACCAAAAAAGCGATGAGAATCAAGAATAGCAAAGAACTCATGGATGTATTTCAAGGGCAGCAGGTCCAAGTCAGGATGGGAACGGACCTGTGCGCAGATGACTATTGCTTGCTCTCAGGTGATCTCCGCGAATTTGAATTAGAAATTCTTCCAAAGCTCAAGGCTCAAGGATTTGACACAAGGTATGTTTGGATTTTTCACGGCCCTGCATTGTCCAGAACTTTAAGGCACAAAACAAGTGTGTTTTTTTTTATTAATTATCTGACCATGTTCATTATCGAACAGTCTTCCCACGCTATTTTTGTCAGAGTGCGTACTCATCTACTTACAGCCCCATGATGCGGATGCTATCGTCGATTGGGTTACCAAGAACATGAGGGCTGCTATGTTTGTCCTTTATGAGCAAATTCAGCCAAACGATGCTTTTGGAGCAATGATGGTCCGCAACCTCAAGGTATTGATGCACTAAAGCCGAAATTTTCATAGGTCAAAAAATATCTGAAGCTCAAACGACTCTGTGTCAACTAACAGTAGCACCGCCTCCCTGTTTTGAAATAGGCACGACAAATCGAGATTCCGGGCATTTATGCCTACCCTTCCCTAGAGAACCAGGAACAACGCTTTCTCTCTCGTGGATGGAACGCTGCGAAAGCTGTAGATATGAATACTCTACAAGACAAGTATCTTCCTCGCGAAGAGCTGGAAAGGTGAGCGTTTGTGTCTTGGGCGGGATGCTTGCCGTGAAAAGTTGTTAAGCTCATTTTCTAATCAAACCCACTCCACTTGGAACGTTTCAACTTAGGATAAGTCGTCTCGAAATATTTGACGAAGTGGAGGAATGGCAGATGTTAGCAGCGCACTATTGCGTTGCGTGGGCGTACCGTGTCCAACAGGACAACGTTAGTGAGGGAGCAAATAAAGGCGTTGCTCCCTTTGCAAGCATCAATGAAATGTTTGCGGCTGTGACCTTGGTGGAATAAAAATTCAAAAAATGCCAAGACTTTTAGGATTGCACAAGAGGTTGAAAAGATGTGCTTAAGATCCTCTCTCTCACTTTAACCTCTATCGCATTCACCCTCCTGCCTGTTGTCTTTTCTTTCGTCCTTGCCATTTTGTCTCTCCACAATTCTTCCGCTCCACGACACTTCATTAGCCCTACAGTTCACATCACATTGTCATTCTCATGAACTACCAACCACTTCCAGGCGAGGATCCATATGACGATCAAAGTCAGACACATTGGCAAACCCTGCCATCCAGCTCCGCACAACGGTCCATAACCCCCACACCTTCGGCACCCCCTTCCACCACTTCTGCCGCACCTTCTGCGCCACCAGCACGCTTTGACCAACATACAGTAAGCGACGAAGTGGCACCTCTGATACCCGAGGACGCACCGCCGTCCTACGAGGTTGCCATCTCTAAAGATATACCACAGATTCACGATAATTATGACCATCTTCGCGGCCCGCGAGCAGTACGGGGTGTTGAAGACAAGACGCGGATACCACTCGACTCAACGCCATACTACCAACAGGGCGGTAGTGGAGGAGCTGGATCATCCCTCTCACCAGGTGTAGGCTCGTCGTCGAACGCTGGTCCGTCTACGCCAAGAAACGCTTCCTCAGCCTATGGCTCTTTTCCCCCACAACATCAACAACATCAGCCCCCCATCGTCCCAATCGCGCAGCCCTCTGCACCAACTTTGCCCGAGCTTGGACGGCGAGGCCAAATTGCGCTTGACCCCGATAGTCCAATTGAGACATCGGGCCATCGAGGCACAGATGTACACAGCACCTACTCGGACGAGAGCGACGAACAGGATGAGTCCTGCTGGTCGTCGGTGTCCGAGCCACGACCGTGGTTCGCTCTCTTCTATCACGTCCTTTTCATCCTCCCCTGGGCCCTCTTTTGCCAAGCCTGGGTACTTTGCGTTGGCATCACATCCTTCATGGCACTGATTTTCCCTCCTCTCGGCTATCTTCTCATTATTCCTTCAGTCACTTCATGGCGGTAAGTTGACTATAAAATATTACACCATTTACAACGATGACAAGAGAAAAAACACGCTGAAAAGAGAAGAGTATGACTACTGGAAAGTCGCAAGTTACTGATTATGCTGATGGTTTTTTCTTGTGGTTAGTGCATTGGCAAGGGCGGATCTCGAGATGTCTGCTCTTCTTGTGTCCGACGATGTCCGTCACAAATACGGTGACCACCGTGTGAAGCATCCAGTGTATATCCCAATGGACCCAGTCAATTACTCGCCGTGGAACCTGGTGGTCTTTGGCCACCGCATCCCAATCCCTTCAGCCTTCAGCACTTGGCGGCAGAGGCGCTCGCAGCGCCGTGCCCGTGGCTTGTGGAAACGTAGTGTTAAGCATCTCAAAGACACCATCAAGGACAACCATACGACAAGGTCATTCTTTTACTTTTTGATCGGCAAGTTTATGATTGCCTTGCTCATTTTTGTCGTCATCATCTTCTTCCTCTCACTCAGTATCCCATTCATGCTCTGTCTGCTGCCATCGCTGCTCAAGCTTAGCACAAAGTTTGCCAACATGCAGTACCGTTGGGCGTTGACATGGTTGACGGATAAGTCCGAGCCCATTGTCGTCGCATAGAATAAAGAACATTTGTACAATAAACCATTGTTTTGTGATACTGATGTACATTCACTGGATTTATTTTTTTTCTTTTTTGGTGACCAGTACCTGCAGTCGAAGCTGTATTCCTCACATATGCTCTTGCAGGCTGGCAAAGTGTGGGAAAGATAGGGTGGGTTTAGAGCTCTTCCTTCTGCTCTCGCTTGCTTTCCTTCTTGACTTCTTCTTGAGTCTCCTGCTTCTGCTCCTGCTTCTGTTCCTGTTCTTGTGTGGCCTTATCTTCCTTCGTCTCGGTATTCTTGTCCTCGACTTGTGCGGCCTTTGACTGCTTCTTCTTATCATCGGCGAAGGTGACGTGAGCATTGATGTCGTAGTTGCGTCCCTCATCGTCCACTCCCTCGAAGGCCTCTGGTGGTGGCTCAACAATAGCGAAGACCTCAGGAGTGTGATTAAGGTCCTTGGGCGGGAAGCCCTCGACCTCTTTTTCTTGACCTGTCTTGAAGTCGATCCATTTATCACAGCCGTCGATCTTGGATGCTGGCAGGAAGCGAGCCATGGCCTTTGGCTGGTGGACAAATAGACACTCCTTGGAGCAATCAGCCTTCATCCAGTAGAGGTCTTGGAAGGCCAGACAGACACAACGCTCTTCGGTCGGCGTGGCTCCACTTGGGCGGGTGTTGGCCGCTTCGTAGTTAATGTCCTTGGTACATGCGTGAGGGAAATGGTTGTTCATGGCCTTTTCGAGACATGGAGCACACAAATTGGCGTTAGGACCTCCCTTGGCAATGTGAGACTCTTCTTCTTCCTTTGTAAGTGCAGCTTGAGAGAGCACAGCCAGAGCCGAGAGAGCGAGAAAGGCGAATGTCGTCCGTGTGAAGCGCATGGTAGATGTGTTCTGGAGTTTATATGGTTATTGGTTGAGGATTTGAGGAAGAGTGTGGAAGGGTGTGAAGGGTAAAAGAAGAAACTTGAAGTGTCGTACACCTGCTCCATTTTTATAGTACTACGAGTAACGGTAAAAACGAAACAGAGCCTCCAGCTAAAGTAGAAAGTGGGTGGATAGTTGCCCTGGTCAATAGGGTGCGTCTATCCATTCTGCGGTGACCTTTGAGCGATTGCCAACACACTGGCCCTGTTGGTAACATGTGGAGTGTACCTATAGAGAAGGCAAGAATGTTTCTGCTTGTGGGATGTTTGTATTTGGTGATGGTAGTACAAATGTCAGCAACTTTACTACAAATTGCATCTGACATGTTCAATAGCGGGTGTAAAAATTCAACCGCCCACATTCTTTCACAGAGTCTGCTCTCATATTTTGGTTGGACTTTCTGAAAACTAACGAGGTGGACGAGAATTATCGGAATAATTCTTCTCTTTCTGAAAACGCGTTTATTCTGTAATGATGGCAGACGCGAGTATTACTCCCTATCAGACGCCAAAAGTGCATTTAATGTCAGGTATTGAAGAATATGCAAAGGAACCACTTTGGAGAAAAGGCGCCAAATAAGTGTAAAGGGATAGTACTTTCAGTATACATAAACAAAGCCACGACAACGGCTACAATGATTCTTCTCTCTTGTGTTCACATCCCTCATTTTTTTCTCCACAACACACGATGTCGAAAGTAAACCATCCTTTGTGTGCCACGTCAGGGGGAGGCAATTTCTTCTGCTCTAACGCAGTCGTGTCCAAGGAGGTTTCATATGTTTGCCAACGTATTCCCTCATGGTGCATGCTGCACACCAAATCGCTCACACTTTGGACGCCTACGAGTTACTCCGCCCAAAAAAAACTCCACTCACAAACTCATTCAATACTCAATGCTCCAGCTTATATTCAACTACATAAAACCAGTATCAGCAATGAGAATGAGATGTCTATAGCTAGCAACAGCTGTACAGTACAATAGGAAAGAAATGAACAGCAGGTGATACTTTTGAACCTTCTTTCTCCACAATATGTAAGATATTCAAATCAGAGAATCATGTCCTCGCACTTGTTGGAAGTACACACCAACTCAGCATACATCAAGTTTACATACTTCGAAGCTGTAGTAATTCAATGGATGACATGTTCCATGTGGAACTTGGCTACTTCCATGAAAGGCCATGGATCCATATCGTCTTGCAAAAACAACTGTTTTCATATTGTTCATTTTTTCATCTATTGTAATGTACATCATTAATATCCCAACGAAAAAGCATTCTATTCAATAGGAACTAAAATGTGAAAAAAAACCTTCATGGAATCTGCACAGCAGTCTCGCGCTTCAAGTGGAAAATGCAGCTCTTTGTTTTCACAAGCTGAAATCTACATGATTGTACACATACGACCATTACGATTTGCTCCCTCGCCTCTCCGGATAGCCTCTTCGACCTTGGCCCTGAGGCGAGCACCCTCAGCGCCAAGCTCACCGGGACGCCGACTTGCCAACGTGAACCACTTGAGAGCCTCATTTAAATCGCGCTTGGAAGGGTCGCGTTCAGGAAGTTGCGCTGGGGATGGAAGTGGTCCCAACACATGGGGCGGTTGTAAAGCGTTGGTTGTTGCCGATGATGAGGCAGTGGTGCTGCTGCTGCCATCTTGCTGAGAGGTAGATGTATTTGTTCCTTCAGTTGATCCGGTATTGGCGTCAGCTGATTTCTGTGATGGCGACAGCTCCCGCTCGTCCTGGAAGTAATAAGCGCCGAGGTTGAGCTGTGCCAAACCAAAGCCTTGTTGTCCAGCCATCTTCCAATATTCGAGTGCCATCGCTTCGTTCTTTGCTACGCCAACGCCATGGAAATAGGCATTGCCGACATTGTACTGTGCCTCAGGTAAGCCCTTGGAAGCCGCACGCTGATAGTGCTGGAAGGCTGTCTTCAAGTTGGGCGTTTCTTCGCGCATCTCCAGGACACCCATCATAAAATATGCTTCTGCCTGATCCTTCTCGCTGCCCATTGCCAGCTGGAAGCATTTCTTAGCTTCCGTCTTGTTGAAGGGAATTTCGCCACTCAGATACATACGGCCTGGTAATGTTATGGAAATAAATAAAAGAAAAAATAACGCGTTGTACGGATGTAAGAATTAGGAGAAAAAAAAGTCAACAGTTACGAGCGAATATTTCCTAAAATATTGCAATGGTTGACACCCATCATCTTACCAAGCGAAACCCAAGCCTCCGCCAATCCTTGACGTCCAGCGAGCTCATAATACTTTTTCGCCTTTTCATAGTCCTTGTCATCTCGTGCATAAATGGCTGCAAGTGTAGCCTGTGCAGGTGCATATCCCTTCAGGCGTGGACTGGGAGTACCCATGGCTTCGAGCATCAGACGCGCCTTGACTGGTTGGGGGGTGACTCCGTGGACGCCACGATACAAAAGCACTGCATAGCTATACCTTGCGTCAAAGTCTCCGCCCTCTGAAGCCAATTTCAAAACAGCCGCCGCAAAAGGACCACCGACTACAAGAGGAAAAAGGAGAAAAAAAAACAGGAAACGTTAGTATTATGATGCCGCGCTCGAAATAAACGCATTTAAAGGAGAAGGGTTAAACTAAACCAGCCATCATAAATCATACATCGAGTGTACTTGATCGACCAAAACCCAATGTTGGCTGCTCGAACACCCTTTTGGTTGCAGGCTATTGAGGTGGGAGAAAAAAAAAAGAACTTGGTGTGAGGACGGAACAAATTCACATGTTGTTCTTTGATAAAAAAAACAGTTATTATGCATGACCACAACTGTCTGGTAAGACCACAATTGCATACTTGTCATAACTGCGCGCTCAACCTGAATCCTCTTGGGATTTGATTCTGGCAGTTGATACACGTCCAGCAATGGCTCAAAGATCTCTTTCACTTCAGATGCTGACATGCGCGGATAGTCCTTCTTAATCAACTGTTCCAGCAGCTCATCCGGAGGGAATACATCTACAATTCAACAAGGTAAAATATGGTGATTCGTGTTACATGTTTTGTTTCCAATCATTACAAACTCGATTTTCATTCAAGCAATACAGTCGGAAAAAAGCTTACCTCGAAGAGTAAGAGATGGTTCACTGGTTGGTGCGCTTGCCGTTGCTCCTCCCCTAAAATGGTGAAATGAATATTGACTCATGTTTCAATAATGGCGTATTTTCTCCTGTGCGAGAAACAATGGAAGTTGCCAGACAATGGCTAGCAACAGACGTCAAAGAGGGCTGTTATTACATGGATCCACATGCACATGGAGCCACAATATTTTTTTGTTTTGGTTGGAGTGTCATTCATTACTTTTCGCCTGCCGCTGCCGACGATGGAGCGCCATTATTGTCAGAGTTGGAAGCTGGTACTTGGCTAAAGAGGCTGCTGACGGGTGCTTGAACGGAATCCATGGGATTGTCGACAGGGACGATCCTTGATCCTTCTCTTCTGTAAATCTTTTCGCCCTGCAACAGAGGTTGCTGTGAGGTCTTGTTCTGCCGCTGTGGTGGTGGATGCTTGCTTTTCGATTTTTGTGAAGCAGATGAGGTTGAAAAAGGTGATCGCGTTGCGCTCACGCGGATCGAAGGGTGGGTCCTTGTTGTGGCCGCCTTGCTGATTAATCCCACAGTGGGATCAAGCTTGGAAGCCAGACTTGCTTGTGTGGTTGGCGTCATGGAGGTGTATCTACGACGGACGGAAGCAGGTGCCGTTGTGTGTCCCGAGGTCGGTTTGATGATAGTTGCCTTTGGAGTAAGACAGTTCTTGGGGTTGAAAGTGCCTGTCGTGGTGCGAAGCCGATGGGTACTTGACCCTGCTGACGATGCTCCTGAGCGAATCATTCTAAGGGCAGGGTGGATGTGATGGAGTGGAATGCAAAGAGAGAGCGGCAGTAGCGATGGTGAATGAAGAATGTCAAATGGGTGTTCATGCCAAGGTTTTACACCGGATCGAGTACCTCGAAAGGTAAAGGTGTGGCCCGATTTCTCCAAAAATGGAAAACAAACAAAGGTGGTGGACTTTTTTTTTCGTGGGAATAGACGACCCCTGACTGGATTGCAAGAGAGGTATAACATTGATGCAGGGGTCTGCTCTACTATGGGCGTATACCAGTCTGTAGTGGAGATAACTTTGAGCTACAAGGACAATAGCACTCAGCGGTCGTTGGAATATTTGCACCAGAGAGAGGAGGTCGAACACGGTTGAGTGTACAGATAAGATGGGAGATGGAAGATCATACAGCAATGATATATTTTATAGATCGGATATCGGTACCTGTGGGTACATGTTGCTTCTCTAAATCGGTTTATATACATGCCTCTCAAATGAATTCGAGAAGAGCTTTCGCGAACTGGAGATGTACCTTGGCCGATGAATGGAATGAATCCCAGTAGAAATAGTCGCCAGGGTTGCTACACACAGCACTGTAGTCAGGAGTCTCGCATTGGCCCGTGACATCCTTAATACCCAGCCGCCTGAGGACATGGGGTTGGTACAAGTATTCGTAAAAGGCCATTTGGTCAAACATAGCCACACGGACACCAGTCCCGGGTTTGTTAGCGCCATGGCACTGACGGAATGGGTGTCGGCGAGGAGGGACGCCATACTCTCCCTGCAACTTTTGTGTGAGGCGATAAGTCAAATGAACTTCCTGTTCAGCCAACTTGGACATGGCCTCGACAGTGGCTGGGTCGGATGCGAAGTAGGGAATCAAGCCAAAATTGGAGATGCCAACAATGAGGATGTTACGTGCGCCGAGGCTGATAAGACGACGGACACCCTTTTCGATATGATCAACCACTTCGGCAGGCGTCACGTCCGGCTTGAAGAAGTAGTCGTTGCCCTGAAAGTCAACAACGAAGAGGGTGGAATCCAATGCTTTGGGACTAAGAGCTAGTGGTAAATAATGCTCCTCGATCTGCTGGAAAAATCCAGGTACAGGGATATCACCCTTTGCGCCCGAATAGCCCTGAATGAACGCCGAATCTATTGTTGCACCGCCATACGCAAAGTTGTACATCTTGACATGTGCACTCTTGGCCACCTATTTATAGAGAGTGGACATAAAATGTTAGCCAGGCAAAGAAACGCCGTGAGTTCATCATCGATAGCGTGTGATTACATGAAATTGACTGCCTATATTTTTTTCCCTTACAATGTCGGACCAGTTTGGACCATTGGTAAATCGACCCTTGTAATTGAACGCCAATGGCCAGGTCCTGTTAGAGAGGCGGTACACATTGCCGTTGTCACTAGAAGAATCGCCAAAGACCACAACGGTGTTGATTCTGGAAGATCGACAGCTGGTCTCCAAGTGGCTCTCAGGGATGGGACTAGCTGTTGCTTGCAAGGCAAGAGCAGCGACTGAGGCGACAACAAGAAGGGGTGTAAGGCTTGGAAACATGGCGTTGGGAATTCTGCAAGGGTCAAGGAAGAAGAAGAGATGGAGAAACCGAAAAAGTAGGAGGAATACCCTCCCCTATTTATGCAAACAACGGTTGCGCTTTGTTGATGTTGAACGTTGCGTCCTCGGGTGAGCTTAATCTTTCTTAGGGCGAATTCCCGACCAAGAATTGTCAGGTACCTTTCCCACCACTCTGTGGCCGTGTTTATTTTTCTTCCATCATGTCAATGAAAGGGGGTGGAGGCCACGAGTGAACGAGCAAGAGAATATATGTATATGTATCGGCTGTCGAGCACAACTATCCATGCTGCCGACATAAAGCAAGGCGTGCGCTCTAGCAACTTGTCCTGAGTAAAACTATACTAAAAGAAAGCTTCGGCATCCCAGTAACGAACGCAGTGGTCGCATCGAGTTCGCTAACAGCTTGTTTGTTACCGCATTGACAGTTTGTCTTCCTTCTATATCACTTTCTCCTCTTTAACTTGACTTCGGTGAAATGGGAAGAATCGAGGGATGCCATGAACTACTGTTCTAGGGGGCAGGGGCGCAAGGAAGTGGGACACATCCTGTTCTTTGGTGATTGATAAACAGCTCACCTTGCTCTAGATGCTTTATTCTCGTCCCATCGCCCCTTCCTTCATTTCCTACTTTTACCTTCTATTCTATTCATATCCATGCTTGCTGCGCTTGTAGTGGTTTGAGGCCTAGACCCTTTGGAGATCGATGTACGCTGAATTTACTTTTTATTTGCTTAGAAGTCACAAGCATGCTCTTGTTGTAAACTTCCGACTGCTCAAGATTGTCAGGGTCCGCACAGCCATAATGCCATAATTAGGGAAGGAGAAGAGAGACAAACCTTTTAAATACACGAAAAGACTAATACCGGGTCACCTGAAGAGATGTTTAGTGTTTCTGACATTCCGCTCACAGATAGACAAAGAAAGCATTGACCTTCATTCTACTGTCGTCTCCCCTTTCAACCGCGAAATAGTGGGTATATCCTTTTTTTTTTTATAAAAACATTACAGCTATAAAATCTACACATGTGTACAAGTACTGATATCAAGATCAGGGGGGAAGATCATCTTGTTGGCACTGACATAGACCAAGTGTAGATCGCGCACGTCCTGAAGGTGAAGTCGGAGAAACTCTAGCCGTGGCATGTTCTCTATCGCGAGCAGTAGACCGCCGATGGTTGTGCCAACAGTGTGGACGAGCTCGACGTGCGAGAGTCTGTGGCAGTGGTCTGCGATCAAACGGAGAAAGGTATCAGCCATTGTCCAAGGTCCATGCATCGCCAGCTCAACCAGGCGCGGCAGGAAGGCAATGAAGCGCAGGTCGTTCGATTGGCGTCTGACACGGTGACCAAGCTCAGATAATGTCAACGATGCTGAAGAACGCTCGTCTGAGAGTGACGACGACGACTTGGCAGCGGATGATACGTTCGAATGGGTGGAGGACGACGAGCGAGTAAGGCTGGAGGACAAAACCAACGCTCCAACTGGAGCAATAGCCGAGGCATACTCGCTTGGCTGGGCCAAGAGCCGCAGGATACGTAGACGAGGCAACTGCGTGAGCGAGGGAAGCTCAAACTGAAAGCATATTGGTCCTTCCAGGTGAAGCTCTGTTAAAAACGGCAACTGGCACTCGAAAAGCAGGACACTTGCCGCAAGATTCGAGACGTTCGGCGTGCTTGACCTCGCCCACATTTTTTCAAGACTGGACTGGTAGGCAAAAATAGCATCTTTGATACATGATAGCATCAAGTTGGCGGGCCCTTCTAGCTCGAGACGCTTCATCGCTGATAACAGCGTAGATCGCTTCGTCGCAATAATTGGCTGCGAAATGAGTGTCCTGCGCTTGTGAGAGGCTGCCCAATCAAAGAGTTTGGCATCAATGACTGGTATTCGAAGGTGTCGAAGATGCTGACAACGCTCCATAAACTTCCATATAATGGCAACATCCATACCAGGTGCCTGATCGACTAAGGAGAAGAGGAGCGTCCGCAACTCGTGCGTAGGTATTCTGTGGATGAAGAACAAGGCATCGCGCCAGTCCGTAAGATCAACTGTTTCTGGGTCCTTCATGGCCTCTAGGATCCCCATCAACTCGCATACAGCTGGCCGTCGGCGCCCAAAGTTGGCACGGAAATGCACATGGACGAGAACACGGCCAAACACCATGCGATGAGACCGAACAAAGTCAATCACCTTTTCCATGTCAAACTCACCCGTCAGGTCGGTTATTTCTAACGTGGTGAGCAACGGCAATTCATGGACATGAGGCAGAATGCCATGAAAATTGGTTGCTGAAATAGCCATCGTCTTTATGTTTCCCATGTTGCGTTCGATAAATGCTTGATGAATTTTGTTTTGGACTTGGATGGCACGAAGAATAGCAGGGTTGAGACCGGTGTCGGCCGACTTCCAAGGTTCCTTGGCATGATCCGCGAAGAGGTGAGAGAAACTCCGAATAATCTGTGAGCCACAACTGTGGTCGACATAGAACTGGAGGTAATCTATTGAGCAAGGTGAACCCACCCAGTGTTGGCCATAACCGGGATACAGGAGGGCTGGGAGGCGAGACTGCACGCCTCTTGTGCAGGCGAGAAAGAGCTGTATCAAGCGTGCTGTTTGGGCAAGTTTCTGCTGCATGGTACGTGTGCTCTTTGCATAATGGTCGTAGCGGCGGCCTTTGGTGTGAGCTTTGGAGCGCGTGAGATCTTTTCCAGAGGTAGAGAGCAAGCATTCAGGTTGGTCGACAATAAGTTGAAAGGGGTTTTTGTAGAGGATTGGGGCTCCAATTCGAAAGAAATGCTTGCAGGCCAATATCAGAGCGCGCTTTGAGGCGAGGTCCAGATAGGCCATGATGGCTTCGAGGCATGCCCTTGGAAGCTTCTCAGGCACAAATATAGTTTTTGACATTTTCGATAAATGAGAAAATGCGGAGGAGTCGACAGGGGGGGAAGATTTTTTTAATAAGGGGGGAGAAGCCGAGTGATGGACTCTGGTGAATGAGCAATGCAATAAGGTGGAATGAGATGCCTAATGGTTGTGGGTTGGTGTTGTCGAGGCAGAAGAGAGGGGTCTGCAGGAAAAAGGAGCTGGGAAGAAGGGTTCGGGTGGGAGTGAGAATGGAAATTAAAAAGGCGGTTTGGCCAACTCCCCTTTCATTTGGTGACAGACAGCTGAAGGTGGAACCGATAATAATTCGACCTCTTTTTGCCGTTAAGAAGAGAACCACGAAGTGAAGCATCCCCACAAACATGGCACAGCAGAGCGAGCACAAGATCTAGGATGGATAGATAGTCCATCCTTTGGCGTGCATTCCTATTCTTGTACCATGCCAACTCTCCCTTCCCCCCAACACTTCAAACCTTTTGTTGGCATGATTTCAACAGAACCATCCTTGAGTTACCATGGCGGCGGAAAGTGAAAGATGCCTCCAAGGCGGATGTTGAAGTCGTGTTGTTTCTTCTAATATACTTCTGTCCATTGAAAAATGTCATATGTATTAGGAAAGGAACCATATGAAGCATGCAAAATCCAACTCCCGGCTAAACAATCCATCGCGGTTGTGTTCTGCATGGATGCGCAATTTTCTTTCCACAAGGGGAGCACACGCGTGTATACATTGCATTACTATACCTGTTTACCAGCAACAGTAGCATGATGGAAGCATTCATGAACGGCATCGCAGAATGAAGGCATGGTAGAGGGGAACAGTGTACCTTTGACGTTTTGTTTTCTTTTCGAGAATATGATTGCTAAGAATGTTACCAGAGAGCCAGGTACACAGCTCCTGTGTTCGGAACACACACATTCCTTCTCGGCGCCTATTCTCTGTTTGTGTTATCCTGGATTAATCATAATGCCACGCTTGCCCTGTTTACCTCATGCATCCTTTTTGGCCCCAATGCTTCTGATGTTGTGCTCCTCCGATAAATTGGTGGAGGAGGATGTAAGAGTTTCTCCTGGTAACTCGGTTTCAATATATTTTATGATTTATTTATCATTTCACACACCGAGCGATGTTCCCTCTTCAGAATGGTGATGCGGCGATTCTCGCAGATTCTCTCCCCAGCCCACCGACAGGGATGTACCGTTGGGGCAGAGAAGGAGGGAGGGACAAGGGGAAAAGGGAGGGCATATCGGCTGCACAGACACCACCGTATCACCGGTTGATAAATTGATAGGTTGTTTCCTCCCTCCAAGGATGTCGCTCAACCCTTCCGTGTAGAAAGGGAAAACAAAAAAGGCGCATCTCCATTCGTTTCAGTGGACAGGAGACTAGCTGTGAGGAAGGTGGAACACTAGCAATAAGTTGGACATGGCGAACAGGATTGGTGTTGCCCATTGGCAAAAGAGCAGACGAGTGCGTGAGTTTGGGCCATCTTCATATGCCAAACATCTCTTGAGAACTGCAAGGCTGTGCTAAACCTATTTGTTGTGTTTGGTGGTTTTTCTTTTCCCCCTCTTCTCTCCATCTTCTTGTCCTGTGCTTTCACACCTCCCACTCGTCTCGTCGACCCATTCATTCAATATTCCCAACTGTGAACTCTATATACCGTAAACCTTATTGTTTGCTTTACCGTGTACATGGACAAAGCATACTTTACTCGTACAGTTGTCATACTGTGCACCATGCTCACTTTCATGTCTTTGGTCTCGGCAATCAACCCCAGCCCATTATTGGATCAGGCCCAGGCAACCCTCGTGCGAATCCCGTTAACCGTCTTGCAACTCGGTAATGAGACAATGTCTATACTACACCGAAGACGGTGGACGGGAGAAAAATCCTGTGGAGCGACTACTTCCCTCAGTTGCTTTGATGACTTTGAAATCCCTGTGACGAGTGCGCCTCGCCACTTTGGGTATACGGCGCAGTTCTCCGTTGGCACCTACTCCAATTCATCTTCGCCCCAATCACCTTCTTCTCCGCCGCCAATGAACCTCTTGGTTGACACGGGGTCTGATCTGGTTGTGGTCACTTCGGCATCGTGCCAAGCAGATGATTGCTTACTTGTGCCTCACAGGTTTGACTGCTCAATATCATTAACGTGTTCCACAGACAATCTCCATGATCCCAAGCGTCGATACACACAAGTGTATGGAGATGGCACTATGGCTTCTGGCATAATATTGCGCGACTCCATTTCATTCAAGGCCGCCGATGGACGAGAGATACGTGTTCCTGGGCAACAACTGTTGGTAGTTGACCAGGCTGGTCTGAATCTAACTCGAAGCTATGGATCTGGTGTTGATGGGATTGTGGGACTCAACCTGGGCAGCCCAGTTATCAGCGCCACACTCTTACAAAACCTTCAGAGAATCCAGACAGAACTTGTAGAGCGCGGGCGGAGAACTCATCTACTTGGGCTTAACGATTTATCGACTGCAGCTCCTCTAGGATACATGAGTCTTTGGCTAGGCAAGAGTCTTGAGCCAGGCCAGGGTGGGGAGCTTTTGTTTGGAGGAATCGACTGGAGCAAAGTAGGAGGCAAGCTGCAGTGGTCACAACGCAGGCTCACAGCACCGGACTGGGCACTCGACCTGGACAGAGGCATTCTTGTTAATGGGACGAGGCCATTAGGCCACACGCCAAGCAGCATCGCTGTGATTGATTCCGGTTCTGATGGTATCTATCTCCAGCGACCAGATTATGACGAGCTGTTCCGACAAATTCCTGGTGCCATCCAGCTCCGGAGTGGCTACTGGCGCGTACCTTGCCTTGGGTCGACTTTCCTCAGCGTGAGCATCGGCGGAAGAATGTACAGGCTACCCTATCATGATTGGGTGGAGCATGAACATCCACTTCCGATCACAGGCACAAGCGAATACCCCGAAGGTTATTGCAAGGCCAGGGTCTTTGGTAGTTCGCCCGGACCTACCCTCCTTGGGGCACTCTTCCTCCGTGCTGTGTACACAGTTTTTGATTTTCGACAACAGGGTCGTGAGCGAATTGGTTTCGCGCCTATCCGACCCTGAAGACGAGTTTGAAGTCAAACGCGTCCAAGCCACCAAACCTTGGTTAGACATGCAAAAATAAAGAAAACTTGCTCTACTGACTCTTCTACTCTTTGCATTCTCGACATCTTGCCATCCACAAACATCCGCTCTCAAGGACATCTTTAATCCCTTGGGCAATTTCGAAAAAAAACAACCTATTACATTTACCTGCTGGTTGTTTTCCCTGTTGTTTGTTCCATTCCATTCAACAGTTCATCAGGATTATCTCAGGCCCAATCACCATCAACTGATCCTGCTACACCATGTCCAAACGCGGCACGTCAGAAGACCACGTCTCCAAGGAACAATATCACTACGACCACGGCAGTGATGGCGATGGCGAGGAGTCGACCATTTTTGGTCAGTTCCGCCAAGCGAGTTCGGATGAAATGGCTAAGAGAGTGTAAGGACACTATCTCGCGAATATCATAGGATTGCTATTCCTCGCTTATGAAAAATTAAGAACGTATCTCTTACCTGTAACCACATCTTTTATTTTTCGCGGCAATCAGCATCAAGCAGCCTCGCTCTCGCCTTTCCAAGGCAAGCATAGACACATAACATGTACATGGAACAAATAACATGGATTGTTCTACCAGATGTGACTGATCATAATACTTCATGTTTGTCCTACCCTTTTCATTTAGATGAACTCGGCCACAAGTGACGATGGAGCAAACCGTGTCAACCCATTTGCGAATATCATGGGAGCGAAACCAGTACCGAACCCATTTGCTAATACTACGAGTACCACGGCTACGCCTGCAAAACCTAATCCTTTTGGAGCGAGCTCTATTGCTACGTCTACACCCTCATCGGCAGCGGCAACTCCTGCCAAGTCTAACCCTTTTGCCGCTTTCAGTTTCCCGACTACTTCGACCACATCTACACCTTCTTTGACAACAACCACGTCTATGCCTACAACCTCTGCCGCCTTGACGTCCTCCAACTTTTGTAAGTCATTCACTAGTATTGAGCATTGATATATGAAGCTTCGTTCCTATGCCATTTGGGGACACTGAATAACCCAAATTCACACGCATTTTATCTTTTTCCCTCTGCTGGAATAGCATTCACATCTCCGGCTGCAGCCTCGGTTCCACCGGCAACACCAGTGAAATCGTCGACTATCACTGTCAACCCTGTGGGATCATCGCGTGAGGAATATGAGCGGGCTCTGGAGGCGTTGAATACAAAGTTTGTGCGCAAAGTTACAAAGGAGACCGAGAAGAATCCAATTGTCAACCTCGCACAGACGTTCTCTCAATATGTTGAACAGCGTAATGCTATCAAAGAGCGGTTTATCGGGGGCACTGGCGCACCCGCGAATAAGGTGGCGAAGAAGGATACGATCTCGACTCCGGAAAGTGTCAAGCCAGCCTTTGGCAGCAATGGCTCCCTGTCGACTTCAGCCGCTGCTCCATCAACCAGCTCATTTGTTTTCAGTGTACCTGCTTCCAAAACTACCGACAATACTAAAGAAAGCAGCGCTGCTTCCAAAAAGGATGATGTGGACTCCAAGAAGGATGATGCAGACTCTAAAGTAGAGGATACTGCTTCCAAAGAAAGCGATGCTGCCCCCAAGCCCGCCTTCTCCGGATTCAATTTTGGAGCCAAGACTGATTCATCTGCCTCAAAGCCTGCATTCTCCGGCTTCAACTTTGGAGTCAGTACAGATTCAGCTGCCTCCAAGCCTGCCTTCTCCGGTTTCAACTTTGGAGTCAAGACGGATTCGACTGCTGTCACCTCGACCTCGACAACCACCACTACGACAACAACAACATCAGCACCTCTCTTTGGCGCCTTTGGAGGAAACACCAAGAATGAAACCACGACAGGATCAGCATTTTCTTTTGGAGCTCCTGCCAGTACTACGTCTACTTCCGGAGCTACAACAACCTCTACTCTTAGCAGCTCATCTTCTCCTTTCTCCTTCAATGCTAAGCCATTTTCATTCAACCCACCCACTTCCACGCCTACAACATCTGCTACGGATTCGGGTAGTTCGTCGGCTGCACCAAAGCCCTTCTCCTTCCAAGTCCCTCCACAATTCACAACAGGCGCGGGTTCTGCCTCGGCTACAGCAGAGGGAGAGGATGACAAGATGCCTGACGATACGAAGTCCAACCTGGTCGACAACCGTGAGGGCGAGGAAGGAGAAACAACTGTGTTTGAGGTTCGTGCGAAGCTCTATGCCTATGAAGGCAGTGAGCACAAGGATCTTGGTGTAGGTCAGTTCCGTGTGAACGAAGTGGAGGCCACCAAAAAGCGTCGTATGATTATGCGCAACGCCACGGGCATGCTAACACTGAACAGTAAGTCATATTTTGTTGGAATGGCAGATCGTATCTGTGTGTCATAGGGCAACATTACTAAGAATGACAATACTAACAACCATCCCTTTTGTCTTACCTAGGCTGGATTATTCAAGGAATGCCTGCCAAGAGAGAAAAGAACACATTGACAGTTTTTGCTATTGCCGACGGTAAGCCTAAGCGATATGCCGTGCGTGTCAAGACAGAAGATTCAGCCAAAGAACTTGAGGCTGCTCTTGCCGCGGGTCAGCTCAGTGACTCTAGCAAGGTAGAGGAAAAGGAGTCGGAAGAAGGCAATGCCAAGTAGTCTGCAATGTTTGTGCCACAATTCTTGCATAGTATATCATTCCCTCCACTTATTGCTTGGCAAAATGTATATTGAAAACGAAATATCAGCGGTACAGTGGAGGATATCCACATGGTGTTTACAATCCAAATATGAGAGCAGGGAATGCTATAGAATGTCGCCATACTTACAACTGAGGCAGGATAAATGTGACAGTGAAAGGGAAGGTGTTGGAAGTGCAGGGATACATCAAGCGCTAGTGTTAGTCTCGTTTGCCAATCAAAGGGGATGAATAGAGAAGCGCTTCAAGGAAAACACTCATAGAATAAAACTACGCAAGAGTAAGTAGCAGCACGAAGGAACATGAGGCGCCGCTACTCGCTCTCGCGCAAACTATATAGTTTGTGCTGTTGCGAGACAGAGTGGCTTTGGTAGCACCATATAGTTTGTGCTTGTTGCTGGAGGCCGAGAAGGAGCGACTGTTATGGGGTTGGGATCAAGCGAGCAGGATACCCCATCGTTTCGCCTTTCGAAGCAAGTGTTTCTCGATACGTTGACCGGAAGTTGGAAGCCTTACCCACCTTTCCTTGGGTCCAGTCTGAGGGCTCAGGACAGGCTGCACAATGGGAGAAGTCCTCTCTGACGTATGAAGCGTGGTTGGAGAAGGTGGCTGAAGCAACTTCCTATTTCACCGACCCTGTTCGAACCGATACTATTGGTCTTTACCTGAACGCGTCAAGCAAGAAGTGGTTTGACCATTGGAGAACGTGTGCTAGAGCCAAAGGTACCTATTCGTGGGATATCTTTTGCGAGGTTTTCAAGGAAGAGCATCGCAAACCCCGTATTCGATCGAGCATTGGATATTATTCTGATGCAACCTCAGGTCACCGCCCACGAGAACGCTGAGAACTATTTGAAGCGAGTTCGCCTCGAGTTCCAGATGGTCCCGTGGGAGCGAGTCGACCAGACAGAGATTA
>JAAAIY010000069.1:0-106100 GCA_016098105.1 Actinomortierella wolfii
AGTCCTATTGCTCTTGTTCTCTCTCTGTGCTTCCTCTATTTCTTCTTCCGATAACGCACTAGTACCGAACTCCAATATCCTGTAGAAGTATGTAACAGTGTCAGCGAATATGGAAAAATGTTAAAGACTCATCTCCCTTGGCGCTTTCTTTTTGAAGGTCGGTTGGCTTTCCTCCACAGGTGCTTCTCACATTGCATTTTTCAATAACTCATTACATTGCATGCACTCGCACCGGCATTTAGGAGCCATTCGATTCTGCAGCATTCCCATGCTGTCTTTCTCTTCCAGCCAGCCATAATTACATTCCATGAACACGACACAACCTACCATTCTTAATGGCACGAACCAGCATAAAGAGGAAGGAGGTGAGGACAGGACGTGACTGATATCCACAGATTCACTGATCGGCCCAGGATCAAGTGGGACTAAACTTTATTCACAATTCCCTCACAACGTGCGCTTATTTCCTCCAGGAAGTGTCTTGACAGGTCTCAATCCAGTCGTATTCAATCCTGGTAACCCGTTACCACTCTTTATTATCCAGGTAAGTACGCATTCGTCCGATCATTCTCCTGCAGCTTCTCCTCTGTCTTGATAAAAGATATGATAAGCTTCGCTTCGACAATCCATGCAATATAAACAAAACATTAGTGTGCTCCAGTGTAAACTAAGGGATAAAGGAGCGAAGAATATGCCTAACCTATCCTTACCTCTCTTTCTCTCACTCTCTCTCTCTGCCTTGTATTTTCCGCTTCTGCCTTCATAAACCCATGCAATATTTTTGTACTAGGCGACATTGATAATATCACTCTGTCATCTTGTAAATGTCGTCTTAAAGCGTGTTAATCAACCCCGCGTCATCTCCGAAGTGGTGGCTGGCATCCTCCTCGGACCTTCGGTCCTTGGCAAGATCCCACGTTTCCATGAGACCATATTCCCGGAGCCGTCGTTACCATTCCTCAATTTGGTTTCCAATCTAGGTCTTGTTCTTTTTCTCTTTCTGGTAGGCCTAGAACTTGACCTAAAGCTTGTTATGCAGAGAGCTCGTCGAGCTCTTGGAATTTCCATTGCCGGTATCGCCCTGCCGTTTGGACTAGGTGCCTGTCTAAGTCTTTTACTATACAAGCATCTCGAAGATCCCGAAGCGACAGAGGTAGTTCCAATCGGGGAGTTTATTTTATTCTGTGGCGTTGCCATGAGCGTTACAGCCTTTGCAGTCCTTGCTCGTATCCTTGCCGGTAAATGAAGTCATGTTATGTTGGCCGATGCAGCAGTCAGACTTGGTATCAATTTCTATTGCTCCCCATATTCCTTTCTCTTCTGCTCACTGCCCATTTTTTTCCCCTCGTGAACTGGTTGTTAGACATGAAACTTCTCGGTACAACTGTGGGATTTCTATCCATCTGCGCAGGCGCTGTGGGCGACATTGTGGCGTGGATTCTTCTTGCTCTTGTTGTTAGTATCATCAACAGCGCCAGCCCCATTACACCACTCTATGTGGTTCTGCTAGCTCTCGGATGGTGTATAATCCTCGCTTTCGTCATACAGCCCCTACTGATGTACTTCGTCCGCATTACACACTCTGTAAGTCTAAAACAACCTTTCTTCTTATATGTAGTGATGCCTACTTAAAGATGTTTTTTTTCTTACATTCGACCTATTTAAAGCACTCTGTACGCAACACAGCCGGCCATTCACACAGGATGGGATGCGCTCTCGGCCTTGGTGCAATTCAATCCAGCATTCTAACATTCGTGTTCATATATTTTGTATGCGTTCTTTGCTTTTTCAATTGTTCTAGGAAGAAGAGCCTTCCCAGACAATGATCGCGATAACCATCCTGGTGGTTTTAGTGAGCGCCTTTGTGACCGACATCATTGGCATACACGCCATCTTTGGAGGTTTTCTTGTTGGATTATTTTTGCCTCATGATTCTGGCTTTGCCGAAGGGTTGACACATCGACTGGAGGATCTTGTTGGTGTCATCTTTTTGCCAATTGTAAGTGGCTTATCTACATTTTCTATAACGGACATTCTGAAAGAGCTTTTATATACTAACCATCATTTTTTACATCACTATGCTATACTTAGTATTTTGCCCTATCAGGTTTGAAAACGCAAATAGGGCTGCTCAATAATGGAGAGGCATGGGGACTAGTTTTACTTGTAACTGCCTTTGCCTGTTGCGGAAAAATTATTGGATGCTCAGCCGCAGCATTATTGAATGGGATGACATGGCGCGAGTCCCTTGCTATTGGTCTGTTGATGAACTGCAAAGGGTAAGTAGCCATTTCTTTTTATCTTCGTCAGGTTAAAGTAACATTGCTGGCACTGATCAAAACACGAAAATATCGAAATGCAGTCGTATCCACTATTTACCCCATTTTATTAACCCTTGTTCAATCCTACATAGGCTGGTTGAGCTGATCGTGCTCAATATCGGATACGATGCAGGCGTTATTAACGACAAGGTTTTTGTTATCATGGTCGCCATGTGTATCATAACCACAATGATGGCCACCCCATTTGTGCGCCTCGTCTTTCCCATCGCATTTCAAAAGGAAATTGAAGCCAAGCGCGCTCGGGAATTAAAATGCCACAAGCAAGAGGGCTTTGATGACAAAGATTCTTTCATACCGGAGGATGAGAAAATGGGACACCTACACCCAGGTCTGCGGCAACGGAAAGGTGGAGTGAATTCTGTAGCAGGTACCGCCGACTATGCTAGATCAGAGTATAGCGACTTGGAGAGCTGTCGTCTGCCACATGCTGATCTTGACGATCTCATGTCCAGAACCACGGCCGGTGAGCTTTCTTCTGAATCACAGCGTAGAGGCATCCTGTTTTGCTTGGACAAGGCTGCCAATGCTTCCAGCGTGATGACACTGCTCCAGCTCTTCTCTAGAGCGAATCTCCCCAAGGATTTACCCCAATCATCACCACCCTATCTGCAGACGTCGCCACTGCAACAAACTTGCCAAACACATTCGGATAATCCTTCTGTCAATGCCCTCCAGCCACCATTGGATCCCATGGACGCAAGTAGAGACGGCCCTTCTGGACGACACAGAGGTTCCAGTCCCAGATTTGACACAACATATTCTAGTTTGCCACCATCGCCTCCAATTTTTGCGTTGCGGATGCTGAATATCTCTGAGAGAACCACTTCTGTGGTGCTGACGGCCTCGAGGTGTCTCGATCGACTGTACAAGGACACGGTCATGATGTTGGTGATGACCTTTTCTAAGCTAAACTCGATCGCAGTGCAGCCGCTGGTGACACTTTCGACCGATGTGGCAGGTGCAAATGTTGCGGATGATATTCTGGACCAAGCAATAGAACATGGTGCAGCATATATTATATTTCCATGGAATTCATCTCACCTTGAGGACCTAAGTACCTACAATCGACGGCTCGTAACATCAACCGATCCGCTGATATCCCTCTCACCTTCCGTGAAACCAAGCAACACTTCCAGCAACGATCCGCATGGCCAACCTTTGCCTCGTTATCGAGTACACTCCAGCACTTCTTACACATCGACACTTGAATATGGGCTGCAGCGTGGGTCGCGACATCTCCACAGATTCTTCCGTCTCCCACACCGTAATGACAATATGGAGCCCCACAAGGCCACTCCAGGGGAAGGCATGGACGTTTTTGAGGCTGGGCGGCGTCATCACTCCAATATCACTTCCAACACTAAGGTTCTGACGAAGCTCCTTCAGCAGTGTCCTCGCCATCACATTGCCACAGGCGTACTTGTGGATCGTGGGCTTGGGCATATAGGAGGAATTCAAAACATCGTCGTACCACTCTTTGGTGGCAAGGACGACGAGGAAGCTCTCTTGATGGCGGCCGCACTCTCGTCCAATCCAATGTCAAAGTGCCTGGTAACTATCCTTCGCGTGACAGACCAACAAACTGCGCTTTCGGTTTACAGGCATCGTTCGATGACAGAATCAACACATTTCACCCGCCAAAGCATTCAGGATTCTCAACTCCCTGTTATGCGCGCAGCATCAGATATTCCATTACATGCTTCGGACGATTTAACAGGAGGATGGACAGGCAGTAAGGCAGATGTTCCATCTAAACTGGCAAATGACCCGCCTGCAATGGATATACGTGTCCCCAAAGATGACGTCGAGCTTTTACGTTCTTTCTTCCCCATCAAGCCTCGTTACAAAGGCTCGCGTCCATTGAAAAGATCGCAGCATATGGAAGGGGGCCACGCGCATACAGAAGCAATGGAAACCCCACTCAAAGAGGACGATGGTGTCCTTATACTTCACTTCCACAACATTGCCGACATGGCTCTATGGGCGAAAAACTATCTCACAGTACAGGATCTCATGGTTGTCGGTTCTAACGCTTCCACGCACTTGCAAAAGACATGGTACAGTGGTCGAATGGATGGTGCTCTCCAGTGCCCAGGGGATTCAAGCATGAATACATCCCTCGGCTCCAACATCGCCGGCATTTGGAACCAAGATGGCAGAGGCTCTTTCCGGTTCAGCGTTGATGCTCCCACACCGCTTTATTCACCACCACTTGGATCTTCTATTTCGATTTTGGAACGAAAAGCAGAAGCAATGGCTGTTCCAGCTGGAATGACAACAGAAACAACAGGAATAACAACTTCTGAATCAGCTCTGCCAACATCAATACCTACTGGAATAACGAGTCCACCAAGAATCAACCTACATCGACATTCTCACCATTTATCCTACAATCCACCACTTGTCAGTGGTAATAGTGATACGGCAGATGACACTCCTCGGCCGTCAATGACGCTTTCACCCTCTCACATCCATGTACCAGCTGATCACCACCGTTCGCGAACAGCTAGTCCTCCAGGCTCTCCTTTCCAGCCACGGACATCCCTCTCCTCCATCTCGTTTCACCGCCCATCCTTTCAATCACAGCGGACAACAACACAATGTTCACAACAGTTGAACGAACAACACCGACAGCTTGGTTCACTGGCATCGCCGCTCACTCTGAGGCGTTCTCTCTCTGGCAAGGGCATGTCGATGAAAGGTGGCAAGTCAGGCTCCAACTTAGTGTTTCCCTCTACACCACAACTCACAGGACCAATCCCCGTCGACACTTCGCGTCAAATGGTGCTTGGACCAGCAGTGGAGTATTTTATTCAGTTCCAGGTCCAGGCGAGCTATCTTGTGGTTCGATCTCGGCATGGGTCCAAACATGACAGCGCCACAACATCTGCATCTCAACTTGCCGACACTTTGTCCTCCGTCCCATTGATTGTGAGGAGTGGTACTGAATGCTCTCTTGGCGCTGGTATCGGAGTTGGTGCTGTAGGGGGAGAGGAAGAAGGAAGAGAAAGCGTCGCACGTTCTCGTTCTGCTATGGAGATTGCATCGCCACCGTCACAGGAACGCGCGAGGAATGGCGACAACACACAATAATATGGTGACAGCCGACTTGCCGCAGTGTTATTTGTTGTATTGCGACGAACAGCACCAATCAAACCTAATAAACCATTCTTGTGTAAAAATTGTCATTTGACAGAGCCAACATCACACAATAGCTGAACGGACACAGCGTCGAAGTAGTCAATAAAACTACAAATGAAGTACCTTCTATGTTTTCAAAGCTATAAATCCCAGAGTATGTAATATGTTCTATCTCTATTCAAGGTCTTCCTCTGGATCAGCTCCTTGATGTCGAATGACGAATCCTTCAACATAGCCTTGGCGTTCGTCCGGAATCTCAAACATGTCTTCTCCAATCTCGCGATTCGAGTCAAAGTTCACAAAAGTTACATCCGCCGATAACGAAGGATATAATGGAATGTTGGCTCGAATCGGGAATCCCGGGGGAAGTTTGTATTCAAGAAACTCACGTAATTTGCCTACTAGCCGATTGTTGTCCATGCCAATCACTTCCAGAAGCGGAAGAATCCGGTCAATTGTGAGCGGGAATCGTTGAGCAGGTGTTTGCTGAGTAGCTCCTTGTTGATGAGAGTGAGGTGAAGCAGGTGGAACATGTGGATTGACCAGCAAAGCTGTGGACGAAGAAGGAGTGGCATCATCTGTTCCAGCCGAGACAGATGAGTTGATCGAAGTGGTTGAACTGTTTTTGGACCACGAGTTGCCGCCCCTAGGATCCTTTGGTGCAGTAAGATAATTGGACTTGGCAGACGTTGAAGAGGAAGAGGTATCCTCGTACATCCACAATGTTGCTCCAAAGGACTTGCGAGTCTCCTTCATCTCCAAAGGTCGCCCGAGGTGGATAGGATCCGCGTTTGAAGTGTCAAAGTACTCTTCAAACGTCACTGTTGGTGGAGGAGGAGGCGGCAACGAGGGTCTATACGGGATATCATCACCGTCCTCTGCGTCTTCGCCCTCAGATCTACCTCCATCACTTCCTGCGTGATCATCGCCTTCTGCCTCCTGCAATGCTTGTTCGAAGAATGCATCATCGGAAATGGTACCAACGCTTCGTGTGTGTTTCTTAAGAACACCACCGCCCTGCATCTGAATTTCATTGTCTTTGGGATCAACTGCACTAGAGCCACGAGTTGCCATATGATCTGCGGATGCCGAGTCTTCCTTTGCAACCATGGGTTCTACCGGGAATAGGGGCTGATGGCGGGGTGAAGATCGATGCATCATGGCATTTGGGGGTGTTGCATGTCCATGCTGCTGATTTTCATGGTTCACCTTTGGCTGTGCTGTAGGGATAGGCAGCGAAGGTCGGGCATGTGAGTCCTTCTTCTTCCGTCGATGTTGGGGCGACTCCTCATGTCTCTCGCCATGTTTTTGTTTCCTATTTCTTTTTTGGCGGTGTGCGTGTTGTTGCAGTTGCTTCTTTGAAAGCGGTGGGATGGGTTGTCCAAACTCGTCCTTGAGATGCTCTGTCCGTGTCCGTGTACGAAACTCGATGCCTTCCATTTTCCAAACGCTGCATTCGTATTGTCCGACTTTTTCAGTTTTTGGTGTTCTGTAACCCCACAGTCCTGTCTTTGCACGTGTGAAAGAAATGGCTGAGGTTGGGACATTGGTGGCGACCTATCAGTAAAACCAAGCCAAAGGAAAAAAAAATCAGGAGTTGAACAGGGGCAAGCACTAGCATGGAATTGAGATTCACCTGTAATATGCCGTACAATCTCTGAATTGAGGCATAGTGAAACCTCCCGCTCAACTTCTTCTTCAGTAGGTACTGACGGCTTGTCTTTCTCCTCATCAGTCGAGCGCGCAAGACGCTGGACAATCTTTTTGACTCTGTCTACAAGCACCAGTTCGGGTCCTTCCACTGGGTCCACGTGAAAAATAATCGAAATGTGCCCACGGATCCACTTCAAGTTCTCGAAGCCAACTAATTCCGTGTCGACAAGTGAAACGAGAAAGATCGGTGTAAGTGCCAACCCCAATGTAAATAGCGACTGTTTTTGCAGCTGTATCTTTTCTTCATCAGTACCAAGTGAGGTGTCCATGCGAACGGAATGTCCCTTCTTCCAAATGTGATACGTGTCGTTAGGGCAGAGATGGCTCACGAACGGTACTATTATGGTGAAAATAGAAATAGAACCAAGATTATTAATGTGGTTAAACAATGAGGACCTCGTCATAAAAAAGGGGGAGGGAGGGAGAGAAAAACACAATGCAGAAGCAGCTCATTCGCTTGGTGTCGACATATTTACCCCAACACTGGAACTCCCTAGAAAAAAATAAAACGGTTGCAAATGGGAATGTTGTTATGTTACTATCAACGTTCACTAGTCGACATAGTTCACGAGATAATGCTGGACATGTATTGTGTCATTTACCATTGTAGTTGAAAGTAGAACTGGTCCAAGTCCTACATACAGTAGTCAGAACAAGGCACGTGGTATGATCAGTTATCGCAGCAGTTACATGACTTGTTGGGCGTGATTGATGAGTTCCGAGCAAGGGTCGACATGATGTTACCTGAGAAAGTTTCTTCACGAGGCCAGTGGCACGCTCTCGAAAGGATCCAGACATGGTGCGATGGTAGTGCCGTGTCAATAACGCAATGAGCTTCCTATCCCCAAGACTAGTTGCCTCCTGCCGCGGGGTCCATCCAAGCCCTGAGCGGATCATTGGGTTTGCTCCCGAGCTTAGCAGCAGTTCGACCATCTCCTTGCGATTAAGCATGATAGCCAAGTGCAGTGGTGACTGATTGCGGTGATCAAGATGGTTGATATACGGATGGTGGCGAGACTGTGGCCGAACATCGACAGATTCCTTGTCCTGAGCCTCAGGTGCAACTTCTGTATTCTCTGCAGAGGCATAAGGTGCTAGGCACATACGGAGAGTATGTGGTTGATTCAAGAAAACGGCCTTGTGAAGAGCCAATGGGTCATTTGGGTCTATGGAGGCAGTTGTGGCCATAGTGATGGTGAATGGATTGATGAGAGTGGGAGAGCAATGTGGATGGGATGCAAGGAAAGAGAAGACAGGAAGGAGAAAGGAGAGGGGGGGGGACGCATCCAACAGTGGCAAGGCAAGGCAGCGCGGTGTGTGTATGTGTGACACGCCTGGAAGAGACAGCCCTTGGACTGACCATACACCGTGACCCTCCTTGTAACTCATATTTGAGTCTCCGCTCCCCATGCCACCCACCCACCCCATATGGCTTTTTCTTTTATGTCTCCGTGGTTGCTGTGTCCTGCTGCAGGAGGAGACATATAAAGAAAAGGAGCTGGCTGGTTGACAGACAACTGCAGGAACAACCAACCTTTTCTCTTCGTGGCATCATCCTGCTCCTTTTAAGTCTGTTATTGTTTTTCTTTCGTGGCACTCACTCTCTCTGACAACACTTGTATTCCTCAGTCTACACACCTCGTCTCTCCTGTTTCCTTTTTTTTTCCCTCCACTACCCTCATTCTTGTCTTCTCCTTTCATTGCTCGCTCGATGGGTTGCTGAGCATTGTGCTCCTCCTCTTTTACGTTCCTCTGCTTGTCTGTCCATGTCCTCTCTTTTTCATTCTGTTGACTGACTCGTTTCAACCATTTCTCGTTGATTGCCTCAGCTTGCTTGACCTCTCCTTTGTGTCCCTTTTTTCCACTCTTATTTTTTTCTTCTGTCTCCAACTTTAACGAGAGCACACAACAACGATCAGCCCACACTTTTTTACCCTCCTCTCTCTTTTGTCCATCCTCCACCTCTCCCTCCATTCCCCAAGGTAGTTAATGTCGACTGTCTCGCTCATTGACCCTACCACTCTCAACCCGTCTTTCTCGGGGCCAGACACCAACAGACGTGGGCCTCCTCTTGGGCGTCCGGCAGCTATCATCACGAGGAATGACCAGGAAGCGAGTGTTGAGCTGCTGACCAGCCTCCTCGCACATGCGAAGCAGTATCGTCTTCAGATGCTTGCTCTGGCCAAGGCAGCAGCAAACTTTGGTCACTCGCTCGAGAAGATTGCCCATTGTAAGACGGCCGTCTTGGAGAACCCAACCTCGTCGTCTGCTTCGCCATCCCACCAGCAGCGACAGGACGAAGAACTCTTGGGCTCATCGTCGCCACCCCAGCCCACGATTGGTCATGTAGGCAAGTAGTAGTACTCTTTTTTTTGGCTAGTTTTGCTCGAGCGTTAACAGGGCAGTCCCCCACTCCCTCTCCAGTCCTTCCAGTGCCACAACTAACCACATTCCTCATGCATGGCATGGATCTTATCTTGAACTGAATAGGGTCGTGCCTCCAGGCTGCTGCTGGGCTGCACTTTTTAATCTCGAACCATCACCAGATCCTCGTAAGTTATGCAGGGACCATCGAGAAGGAAGATACCAGGTTCGAGAGAGCAATTGCTCTTGTCGGTCTTGCTTACCCTCACTCACCCATGGGAACTAATATGCCTCTCCACTTTTATACTCACTTTGCCCTCATGGATGCAAAAATATATCATTCAGAGCGATACTCTGTACAAACAGTTTGAGATTCCTCTGCTGCAACACCTGGATACCCACAAGAGTAATATCGAAGCTTCAGAAGCTCAGTATGAGCGGTCTATGCGTGAGATGAGCCAAAAAATCAAGGAAACCGAAGCAGCCAGCCTCCAGAATGGGCGGAAACGACAGCGAGGTAGGTGAACGATCTTAAAAAAGAGAAGCCCTGAACTGTATTTTAGCAAACGGTTCCTTGATAGAAAAAAAAAAAGAAAAACAATGGGTTGCCCAGACTATATTCCTTTTTTTTATGATTCGCACGATTTTCAAACAATCGAAACGACATCCTTCGCAGAGGTGTACTCTTTTGGGTCGCAATGCCGGGTTTACAACCAAAGAAGAAATTAGTCCTTGTCGTACATTTCCTTTTACGCCATAGTGCATATCGATGACTGTGTATCATGCCTAGACACGGTCAGGCAGACAGGATGCTAAATCCTCCCTCTCTCCTCCTTGTTTCCTCCTGTTTCTCTTCTCCAACAGACCTGCTCCAATTCCGCCAGGCACTCATGACACTCACACAGCAGGTCGACGAGCTTGAACGGATCAAGATTGGTTATTACTTTAGCAATCTCGAAAGCGAACAGGCTAACCTGCAGCTGATCCTTCAAAAAACTTCCACCCTTGTCCGCGCGGAGGTCGACATATACGAAAGAGTAGCAAACAAGGGCTTGAATGATCCCATTCTCGAATTGGTATGCTTTTCCCCCCTTGGCTTGACCTATTCTGTTGTTCTTCCTCTACCCCTGCCTTGTCTGCTGGATAAATCCTTTCTTATTTTCGTGTCTCCTGGGTGTTTTCTCTGTTGTAATTCCCTCCGTGTTTGCTTCAAACCAACTCTCCCTCTACTACTGTTTACACTTCCTCCTTTTTTCTTTTTCCTCTTCTCTCGCTCTATCTTTGATGCTGCTGTCGTGTTTTTATATTATTATTCCTCATACGCGTTTTTGTTGTGCAAAGAGTTGCATGTTATTCAACTGACCAACCTTTTCCCTTTTGGTCACGATGACTTACTATCTAGATGTCAACACAAGGTCCTGATCCTTACTGTGTGTACCCAACCACAGACGAGTTCTCCTCTATTTTTTCCATTCTTCCCTCTACCCCTATCATCCCCACCAACGCTGGCATTTCCTCAGGCCCCACAGCGACTCAGCCCGAGGGGATCTTGACGTCGTTTTATGGCTACCATGAAACGAACCCCTTTTCAACTTCACGCACTCCGACGACAACCGTTCCGCGTGATCGTCATTTGTTTGGCGAGGCTTCATCTGCAGAGTCGAGCGCATCACCCCTCGCAAGAGTTGCCCATGGCACCAAAGGTGGTGCCCTGACATCGACCTCCACCGCCACAGGAACAGGAATGATGAATGGACCCACTACAAAGACAAAGGATTCGGGAGAGAGCGCAGAGATCGAGAAAAAAACCCAATCAAACCGTGTCGACTCACCAAAACCGGAGGACACGATCGCAACGGCGACTAGCACAACCACAAACAACGCGACCGCACGTTCTCATGATGAGACTGAATCAACAGAGGACAGTAAACTACTAGAGTACGGAGATCTTAGCGGTAAGAATGCGGATGCTGCGACTGGAATCGAAGACAACCACGATCGTAGTGGTAGCAATCAAGCCCCTGATAGCCAGGCATCGTCACTTCGAACCGATGGTCTTGATTTGCGAGGATCAGCCCCCCACCACCGCCATTATTCCAGCAAGACCGACTATAGCCCGGCGCCATCGTTGAGCACGAGCACGCATTCTTCTCTGATGCGGCCCTATACCCTTCGCTCGCTATCGGGGTCGCAGCAACACATGACGCTTTCGTCGACCCCAGAGTCATATCCGACTAGGAACATGATTCACATTCCACAAGACTCGGAGCTACTCAATAACCGCGACTTTAGCTTCTCGTATGACCCTACGGACCTACTCAACCGCCGGTCTCACGCAGGCGTTCGTGCTGGAGACGAGTTCATCAACGAGTTTGAAGGCATGGAGAGAGCACCCTTATCGGAATACACCATAAACACGACTACGATTTCCTCTCTCCACGAACACTCGATAAGTCACTCGAGCTCAGCAGATCTGAGCCATACCGATAGCCAGGAAACACAAGCCCTCGGAGACAGAGAGCAGGCGTCGTCCTCAACTTCGTTAAATTTGGCCGGTAAACAGGAGACCGACACTGGATACACCGCTTTTGAGTCGTCGCCACCATCTTCTTCCCACGAGGAGGCAGAAGTGTCCAAAGGAACATCTGTATTGGGAAACGAGAAGCAGGAGGAGATTCGCCCCGAAATGGAAGATGAAGAGGACCCTTACCTGCACTCACTTGAGCATGAGAGCAAGACGGCGCAGACAAATTGCCGAGTTTCCAGCCGCGAGTTTGATGATGGTATGCCCGCATTTCTATCAGACGAAGAAAATGAAGGCGATCAGATCTATGGTGGCCCCAGTAGGAGTAGTACCAGAGACGACCTGGAAGAAGAGACTCGGAGCCAAAAGTCGCTCGGATCCAAGCGATCAAGTGATACGTTCCGCTTTACAGGCTTCTTCCGGAGCAACAATAACAGTACAACTGATGTTGTAGACCGGCTGCTTGTGCAAGCCAACTGAGCTATGTGTAGGATATATGTAGAATAGGATATATTTGTTGGTACCCATGAGTTTGGATACTAGCAAGGAACAAGCAAGGAAAAAAAAAAGAAAAGAAAAAAAGAAAGGGCGTGTGTCATTAGAATTACCGAGGATCTTTCGTCCAGTTTGTACAATATGTATTGATGAATACAAATGTCTTTTTCTCCAGAAAACAGAAAAAAAGGAGTGATCTGTGTTGATGAAGATAGCGCCTAGCACTCTAGAAACAACGAACGAACGACTAAGATGTTGCGCCGATGAACACACGATCACTTAAGCAATAGTCTGAGCATCGGCTCGATCAAACTTAATTTTTCTGCGTTGTGGAGTCTTAAACACAAGACCCCATTCTACATTCTTGTCATTACTCATTCATCTTATTTCACACTCCAATTAGACCCAACATGACAGCCGATACCAAGAAGAAGCAGGTCGTCAACCACAACTACTCGAAGAGAGCGTATCAGGCAAGTTTAACACATGGATGCTGTCTAGGGAACAATATTCAGTTGACACATTCGCAGCTGACGCTGTTGTATATCGTAACTTTCCCTAGGTCGGAGGATACAAGACCTTCGAAGAGTAAGCTCTCCCCACTTCCAATGGACTTTTCTATGATGTTCAACTCCGATATATTTTCTCACCTGTATTGAGGGCCTCTCCCACTCACCTGCATGCCTGGTCTCTACTATCATTTGGCATTGGTAGGTTTTACCCTTATTATCTCTCCGAACACTGCAACAAGACAAACCGCCGCCTTCACCTTTTCTGTAAGCTCCATATTTGATATGAAAAAGACGGTAGTTTTGCTAGGTTCACGTGTACTAGACAGTACACTGAAAAGTTTACTTTCCTGTTGTGAATACGAAATGTAGCCACGACCAATGCTGTCTTGATCACTGTGTATCTACTCCTTTCTCGCAAGCTTGCCAAATACTGGTGGATTTCTTTTTTGCAAGGTAATTATTTTTTTCATACCAAAAGTACTTTTGTGTCGACATGTCTTTTTTCCTCATCGTATTAACGGGTGAATTTCACACGCTCTGACTTTTCACTCGTGACCAGGTTACGGATTTGCTTGGATTGGCCACTTTTTCTTCGAACGCAACAAACCTGCTACCTTCAAGCACCCAATTTATTCATTCATGGGTGACTGGAGGATGTGGTTTGAAGGTGAGTCATAAACTGCACATAATAGAACGCTCACTCGGCTGAGGCATTACCACTAACCTTCCGAGTCTACCTGTACAATTTTTTGTTCCGACACCATTATAGTTATCACTGGGCAACGCGCTTTTTAATTGAAAATAAGTGGACGTAAAGGCCGCAGAGTGAAATAAAGCATTAAAGGCTATTGTACATTGATACAGCAAAAGACAAAGTTGAGTGTTCCCTACTTGTTCTTGTTCTTGTTCTTCTTCTTGGAACCACCACTGCCATTAGTGACAGGCGTTACTGCCTTCATATCCCATCCACCATACTCTTCCTCTTCATCTTCTCCGGCAGTGGCCAAATCCGCATCCCAATGTCCTCCTTCATCCTTTGTCCAATTATAATTTGATTCCTCCGTGTCTTCGCCTTGCGGCATCTGGAGCTCGCCAAAGTAAACTGTCCATGCCTTGCAAGCGCCATTCAGCACATTCTTGTTGATCTCGCATGTCTGGCCTTCTCCAGCTAATCGCCCTATCTGTTCGGGATCCGAGTTGCGAGGAAGATAATATGCAATATGCGGTGTAATTTTCTGAGTCTCCCGGAAAAGATGCTCCCTATGTTATCAGATGAAGATGCATAAATATTACATGTATAAGTGACCAGAACAAGCTTTTTCATATTGTTGTTTTCAATGCAAAGGATGTTCACCTACCCATCCATAGGGATATCTTGCTTGATGTCGAACGCACGTTCAGAGTACTTTGGACCACCCCAAGGCGGGCTGAGGAAAACAACATCAGCCTTGAGGCGAGGAATTAGAGTCATATAGTCTCCCAGGATAAACTCGATACGATCCTCAACACCGTATATCCTGGCATTGTGTTTGGCACACTCGAGGCGTACCGGATCAATGTCGATGGCGATGACTCGATGACAAGTCAATGCAAACTGAATAGCATTTCCACCTACACCACAGAAGGCATCAATGATCACATCGCAAGCACAACGCTCGGCAATGTGGCTTGCAATCTTCTCTGGTGTCACAGAATACCATCCTTCTTTGTCCATATGAATGCCTTCGTCATAAAGCGAAAAGTACCTATACCGTTGATACCAGTACTTGGCCATGTCCGCAGGGAGCTGCGAGGCTTTAGTGTATCGAACCCGCCTTGCTGCCGTAGAATGTTGAGACTGCTGTGTCTGGTATGCGATCGATGCTGCAGACGGCTCTAGTGTGCGAATCTTCTTGCTGACGTGTCCCTCCTCTGTACCCTCTGCATCATCCCACTCGGTATTATCACTGCCATTCCCTGGAGGAACGGCTGCGCTTTGGGTCATCCCGGAAATTTCGTCCGTCGTCGGCAAAATGGTTGAATCTGTTTCATTGTCTGTCAGGCTTGCTTCTGATGCTGATCGTTTGTTGCTCTTGGACATCGCAGGCTGATATCCTTGCATCCGACTAATAGTATCGCCAGCGGCGTTTATCTCTATGTCCACTGGTCTGAATAGTAATGGATACTCCTCCGGCCGATCATCCTCATCCACTTTTGCTCCTGATTCTGCCTCATCTGGCCCTCCATGGCTTTCAATCCTTTCATCTTCTTCTTCATCGTTTTCTGCAGCTGATCCATGAATGGGCTTGCATGCACCGTTGACTTGGTCTTGGGTTTTCATAGCGGCTCTCTTCTTGTTTTTCTTTTTCTTTTTCGAGCTGGTTGCAACGATTGGTTCAACAATCGGTTGTTCGATAGGAACCAGCTGCGGGGGCTCTTCGTCATCATCGTCATCATTGTTGCCTAATAGTGCCCTAGACTGTGCTTCGAGAAGCCTACGAGCCTTCTTGGCAAGCTTCTTCTCTTTCCGTCTCTCTTTCCTGCTACTATGGGCGGCAATGGTGGTTGGTTGCTGGACAGATTCATTCGATGCTGTGCTTTTGTGATGTGCATTCTTGATCCTGCCTAGTTGCGCAAGCTCCCTTCGCTTGGCTCGTGATTTGACCATGATTTCAAAGTACCTGCAGCAATGAATCAATGGTGGCAACAATATAAAACAATAGAAGCTTGTTTGGTTCTTGTGGGGGAAGACAAATAAGTTTAGAGCAAGTCACGCAATCCAATCCAATCCGCCTCCTGGAACCGTAGTCTTTTATCGGGAATACAAACAGCCGCGTGGCTCTTCAAATTCCGTCTGCAGTTAAGTTTTCCCAGACCTTTGACCTCGCCCACCAAATACTACGTGGATGCCCACCAGAGCAACTTTTTCCTGTCTCTCCTGCTTTGAAATTCGTTGCTCTGCCCATCCTTCTTCATTTTGGCTCATTCATTCAATTGTTCATTCCTTTATTCATTCTTTCCACCCTTCTTCTCCTCCTGTTGCTCTCCACTGACTCTTATATAGCCTCGCCTTCTGATCTTACCCCCCCTGTTTTAGCCATCATATCTTCCTCGTCCTCTCCACCCAACCTTGCCCTCTTCAAAGTGCGGGCCCACATCCACCTCTAGCTATCAGCCAATCCCAAACGACGTATGTCTCAATATAAACTCTCTGTTTCGTCGGTAGCTTTAGGCATTCCACTTATTCTCGACTTGGTTCTGGCCAGCCTTCCTCGGCCGGACATTGCTAAATGCACACGCGTTGCCCGACTGTGGCATCAGCTCGCCACACCGTTGCTCTATCACACCATTCTGCAAGGCGATTGGTATCGCCTCCAAGGGATGGAGTCGATTTTGCGACACAAGAAGCATATCAGATCTGTTACCTGGTACCAAAAATCGACCACAGCCGCCTTCTACTACACTGACCGGCCAAACCTGACGCTCGAAGAATATGCAGATCTTGTTCTAAAGGACTGCGGAGGCCTTCAAGCCATTCAGATCTTGGGAGACATTACCTGGAGCACGCTCATCCGTGTGCTCGAACGATACCCACTCCCCAATTTGTCACGTCTCTCGATCCGTTGCTTTTCCTTGCGCCAAAACAACGTAATGGATCTGAACGATCTCTTCCGCCTCTGCCCAAAACTTACCCATCTGGACCTCTATACCCACACCCAGGTCCAGTTCCGCTCATCAGACACGTTTCCTCTGCGTCTCGAGTCACTCAAGCTCACCAATGTGTCGCTAAAGGAAGGCGACATGTTTGCGGTGATGGTCCGCGCGCCCGATCTTCGAACGATCGAGGTTGGCGACTGTCCAGGCCTTAGCATCCCACGCGATGAACTTGTAAACCTCTCCAAGATCTGCACACGCCTGGGCAGGATCCAGCTTTTCACCCCAGATGAGCCTCTACCGGAAGAGGACGTTATCAACCTCTTATTGGCCTTCCCGCGACTTGCTGCCTTTTGCGTACAGTCAATACAGTTTAGTCCGCGAGTGCTGAACGTGCTAGGCAGTCACTGCAAGTCATTGGAAGCACTTGATGTTGGCTACTTTACAAAGGACACCAATCTGAGCACATTTGATTTCCTACAGTACATCGAGTCGGCCAACCAGCTGCGCAATCTGCGGATCGTCGAATATCAGCTCGAAGTGAAGGACATTGCGCGCTTCATGGCAGATCTGGTGGCCGCGAGAATACAAGGATCGAAGGAGACTCAGCTGATTCTTCGGAATCTGCGCTCGCTCTCTGTCTCGTTCCGTTTCAGTGAGAATGTTGTTGAAGGCTCTAGCGCTCACCTTGCAGAGTGTCGTGCGATGTGTATTTATCTAGGGCGAATGAGCGAGTTGCAGCAGCTCGACCTGGGCGAGACGGCCTTCCCATTCACCATGGACGCTGGCTTGGAATCTCTGGCTAATCTTCGGAAGTTGCAGGTCTTGAATGTGGGCTCTCTCCAGATTGAGTGGAGCGAAGGCTTAGTAAGATGGATGGCACAGAGCTGGCCCCGCCTACGGGAACTTCATGTTTGGTGGAGAAGTCGAGAGTCGGATGTACGTGCAAAGGAGTGGTTTACAAAGGCTGGCATGCCCCATCTGGAGATTGTGTTTCCTCCTGCAGAGTAGGCTTCAACGTGCGTGACCCTCACTAGCAAGCATGGAAACATGTTCACCAAGCCGAAAGGACAGACAGTCTTGTATACCAGAGCCAATCCCCGCAGACTATCGTTTAACTAATCCCAAGCATTCTTTTCTTGGATATCCTTAATATTGTCTTCCTCGCATCCTTCGGAGCGTGTGAATTCACCACCATGTCACCACTTTAGTTGCTAAAACAATAGCCCACAATGATGAAAACAATAAAAAAATGTCAAACATGGTTATCATTTTCTTTCTTTCCTTCGCTCACTCTGTTAAACATTACGGCTCTCCTTCCCATCCATCAACTTTCGCATTTTCACCCAACTTGAATAACATTTATTTTATCCGCTCAGGCACATGCCATTGGCCCGCTCTACTATTCTTACACTTTTTTCCCACCAGAACCCTGTCATGTCTCAGCCCAAAAGATCATCGTCTTTGACAAAACAATCGACCAAAGACCAGAAACATGCATCTCTCGGTACACAGCTTCACGCATCATCGTCGCCCGACAATCACAGACCTAAATCGAAGGCCAAATCAGCGTATAGTGGTATGGATGGCATGGACCCGCAATTGTTACGAATGTTTGAGAAAACAGAAACAGCGATGCGCAATCGTAATTGAGTAGGTGGTCTGCGGATGACCACTATTATTATTGCAACATTGACACGATGACTCCTTGTATGGATCAATAAGGACACACAATGTCAAGTACAATAAGTGAGGAACGAATTTAAGCAGTTAAATAAAGCTGCCTTTGCTAAGAACTAAAATTGGAACTGGGCCGATAGTCTCTTATCCTGGGCTTAGACTTGTTTCTGGTGTTATGTCTACTTGAAAAGAGTTTCGCCCGAACCTCCTTGTACTTGAAACGAGGGAAATCAATAATTGAATATAGCCATAGAAAAACAGAAAGAGCTGTAGCTCTTTCGCCGCAACAACCGCCCACCTGCCCTTGTATCGTAGTAGGTGTACCTGAGAATGCGCGCTGTTTTGCACTAGGAGACTCATAATAGCCAGAAAACACAGCCGAGTGGAAACCCAACAATGGATATTTCTAAAAGAAGAGCGACAAAGCGTTCCAGGAGATTTGCCACCATTGTGAGCGATACCTTGTTGTCCCTGACAACTCTCGCGTTGAAGCATCTGTTCGTATTCTAAAAATACAATGCAACTAGAGTTCGTTTTGCAGTATCTACTACCTTCTACTTCAAAATGAATTTTGACATCCTCCCACGAGCAACCTCAGTGATCTGACATGACTAAAGGAAGGAAGAGGCGTGTACACGGCAGGTTACCTTGCCTCTATCATTGACATCTTCACGTTTGATTGCTCTGATCCATCACCAAGACAATTGATCTGTGTGGTATTCCAAATTCTCCGATTAAGGAGACTGTGGTAAGCTTGCTAATGAACACCATATGAGCATAAATTTCAAATATAAACGCTAAATGACTTCCTGTAGAAGACGAGGAGCAATTACAACGCGTCATCTCACCATGACGTTGTATCCAGGACATGGAGTCCTCTATTTTTTCCAAGTACTAGCATTTTAGTCTCCTCTGCTGCGTCAAGTCATTGGACGGATGGTAATACAAGAAGAGTGGGAAGGGAAGGAAGACATTGCATTTCCTCCCTTATCTTCATCTCATTATTTTCATCCGCCCTCGCCATTCCTCATCGGCTTCGACAACACTCGGCGACGTAAAATAAAGGTTATCATAGAATCACTACACGGGCTGCCGAGAAGTTTTCCAATGGATTTATACCACGACAACGACAAATTTACTCGAACAAATCCAGATTGTCTCATGGGTTGGCGGAAGAAAGAAAGAGGTGGATACACAGAGATGCAAATCGGTAGCTCGAGCATGACACGAAAGAGAGTTCTCAAGCCTTTGTCAGACCACTCTAATGCTTCTAATGTGGAGCTCAAGATCAAAAACGTTATGCTTCGCATGGCATGCGATACTGTTCTACCTACTAGATCCGAGTCCTTTATGTCACATCTGTTACTGGTCAATTCGGGTTTAGCTATACTCCAATATATGTAACATTTTTTTCAATGGCATTTTCAGCACGTACTGGAGGGCCTTAGTCTCGATCACCTTACCCTTTAGATTTTATATATTGTGTGGCGTCTGAATTGTACAGCATGGATAAGGGTTTTCGGTAAGCAGTAAATTGGCACAGGCTTAGTGGTCAGCTGTCATCACACACACACACACACACCACTTCAGTCGCTCACCTCTCGTCCGGCTCAGTTGGTCAGCGCAAGAAATCTGGTGAAGTATCCAACGGAATTAGATGACTGGCAGAACGAGCGATGACTAAGTAGCTGTCCAGAACCTCGAGACCATGAGGATTGATGATGCCCTTAATTTCACTAATGTCAGGCGGAGCCATCCCCAGTGTTCACGATCAGCTCATTAAGATGAAGGATGCGGTCAAGAAGCATGGCGAGGCAATTCCCCTCAAGGATCGTTTACCACTGCCCTTCCCTGTAATGTTTCTGACCTGCGAAACCATTAGTGCAAAATGCTATTCAAAACTACAGCCACGATTCGCATGGGCTATGCAAGCTGAATACAGTGGTTGGAGATCCAGTTTTATACTGTGATACGGAGGAGGTTCCGATCCTTTGGTTATTCAGATGTATATGACAGCCCACCTATGAAAACTACTCTAAGATCCTCAGTATGCTACGAATTTTATCTTATGTTTTTCAATACTAATACGAACTCATAAAGAGAATGAATGATATGCCGATCAAGTTATTTTGTTTTGAAACATGCCTGTAGGTACAACCGTAGTCATTCCAAAGTGGCTGTAGTTAACAAAGTAACGAGTAAGAATTGCTAGTCGTACCCAATGGGTGTGGCTCACATTTCTCTGCATTCTACTTTCACAAAATCCAACGTTTACAACAGTCTATGTCAATGCAGTTCTATTCGCATATTCTCTTATTCCACTTTCGATTGTCAGAGCCTTCTCTAGTAAGAACTTTGGTATTGTGTAACAGTCAATGACGGGATAATAAACCAAAAGAAATACTTTGGACATGTCAAACTTTTGTGTGGGCTTGGGAAAGGAAGACACTCATCTGCTCACTTTCGCTTGTGCGTATACACGTAGGTGTTGCCACTTTGATGTTATGAAATAACATTTTTGTCCTACCGTGTATCTGGGCTGTAGCAAACGCCATTTGCGGGATCCGTTCCGTAAACATTACGCGATTGAGCAGACGGAACAAAAGCCCAAAATGTGTAAAACGTACCGTGGAAATTTTGTGCACCACTACAATGGACACAAACATCTGTGGTGCACTGCACCCTCTACCAATGGAAAGTCCCACTATTTTCACAAGGGAAAAAGGTTTCGACTGAGCATTTAAAGGTTCTCTCCATTGATGATGCTTCCTTGACGGCCTCTCTCTCTCTCTCTATTGTGTAACCTTTTCCCTTTATTCCCTGAGGTTTCATTCCTACCTCTTCCCCAACCAAATTTTGGGAAAAGAAGAGGTCGACTTCTACCTTTTCACAAAAGAAATATATACCACTTCTCTCTACCCCTTCGCGCAGATTCATAGAAGAGGGGTAAAAGAATGTTTCTGCGCGAGCGTTTTGGCTGAAAGCTGTTCTCTAACAGCCTTGAGATCCTGCCAAGTTGGTCAAACAAAATTGTTGGTCCTTGATGCCATGCACCATATGGCTTTACCAAACGTCGCGTATTCTTAAATGACAAGATGTATTCCGTACGGGATGAACTATTTCCATGTTCAGGTTTGCTTCGCTCTCACTACGACCTATGATACTGATGTTCTCAGACCAAAGAGATTGTTTTCCAATGCATATCAACATTACCATCCTTCAGACCTCTCGACACGTACAAATACGATACCTTGTTTCTGTGAAAGTTCAAGCACCAACTCCACTCACTCCTGTAATTACTCAGAAAGTAAGAGCTCATATTTCCTCCTTCACAACTGTATACATTTCACAAGAGTCGGCTTTGAGAGGTAGCCTTCAGATTCCTAATTAACCTCATTCTTCTTTTTTTTTCAAGGATGTCGACACACAACTCTCCCAGTTCAAGCAAGTCGTGGTTTCTCAAGGTTGCAGCTGGTCTTGTTCTCCTGTCTATATAACATGTCCATTGCCAATAGCTGCCGATTGCCGACTCTGGAGGCACGTAGGTATACCAAGACTAAGCCAATTTGCCGAGGAAGAGAATGTTTTAACCTGTCAACTTTGCATGGGACCTATCACAGCGGAAGTGTCGACTTCACGGTTGACGACAAGTCGAATATGAAGAATATTCCCACACAATGCTCCAAAGTTGTCACCTTCTGCGTCACACTCCACTTTCCTATAGACGTTGAATATGGATTCCATGGCTATGTCAGGAAGTGCAAGGCGCATAATGGTTTTAATGGATCTTTGACTGTTGGCAAAGCCCAATACTGGGATTGTCTTAGAATAAACGTTCTTCTTTTCTTCGAACATTCTTCCCCCTTTTTCGTTGAACCAATGCAGATATCCAACGCTCATATTTGCTCCCCAAGAAAGTCTCTGGATGCACTTTTTTTTGTCTCGAGGATTATGGAAATAAATTCCCACTTCAAAGATCTGTGAGTGCTTTTTACTGAGTCAAGATTAGGCACTGGCTCCTCATGGAAAGATGTATATATTCTATTGTTCGTCGGAGGGAAGGACCAAATGTGTCATTTTTCTTTATTGCTAGGACTACGAAATTCTAGAGAAAAAAACAAATATATTCTGCTCTGTCCCCTCTCTCCTGCTACTCATCTTCTTTGTTTTCGCCAGTCGATACAAGAGATCCAAATGCATCTTGGCGATTGCACTAGACAGCTGAAGGAACGCTTGGAAGCAGTGTGCAAGCAGATTGCGGCCCTCGAGTGGGCACACGAATAAGACGAATAGATCATGGAACAACAACCTAGCAAGACTTTCAACCTTTCCGAAGCAGAAGCAGAAAATATCCACCAGTTTACCCAGACGATACCATGGAGTTCTTTTCCAGAAGTTCCATGACGAAATCAAATCCATCCAGTCAATCAACAAAGCCTTTAAACAAAGTTACGAGAGGCTAAACAGCAAGGCAGGATACGTAGCTGAGCTTCTTGTGTGTTTTGGAAGTTGGACTTGAGTAGGATAGGGATGACCTTTGGAGGGTCATATCCCATGCGAGCGATTCTTGGGCAGTGTCTGAGCATATCGAAAAACTCATCGTCGGTGATGTCTCTGGAAAAGAACTCCATGGGATCATCTGGGCAAATTGGCGGGTACTTGTCTGCCTCTGTTTTTCAAGAATGGAAAGTCTTGCTGGGTTGTTGTTCCACGATTTGGTTGTCTTGTTCGAGTGCCAACTCGAGGGCCGCAATCTGTCTGGACATTGCGTCCAGGTGCTCTTCCAGCTGTTTAGTGTATTCATTCGGCTGCATCGGGATCTCTTGTGTCTTGCGGTGTTGCTTGGCGAAAACAAAGAAGATGAGTAGCAGGAGAGAAGGGATAGAACAGAATATTGGTTTTTTCTCTGGAATTTCTCAGACCTGGCAATAAAGAAAGGTTACACACATTGTCCTTCCCCTCTCGGACAATATGCGTGAGTCGTTATGTTATTCCATTCTGCTAAGCATTGAAGATTTGTTGTGAGAAGATAGGTCATCCTCTTACCTTGAGAGAGGATTGGTCTCTCTATTCCACTCCACCGTCTAGACACGTTGTAGTAATATCAATGGAATATTACACCATTCAACACGGTCTATCTTAACGGTAGAAGATATATGCTCCCATCTTAGCTCTAGATGAGACCATACATCTATCCGAGAATTGTGCACCCTCTCCATTTTCTCTATATATCACCTCCTTGTCCATTTAGCCATCCTACAGAATTACTCTCAATAAAAATCCTCTATCTCTTATATTGTTCTGTTGTGTCTGTTATCATCATACTTCAAGTGTTCTGAATTCGACATGTATGATACAATGAAGGTTGATCTAGGAATAAACCAAATATAAATATGAGGATAACAGACACAACAGAACAATATAAGGGATAGAGGATTTTTATTGAGAGTAAATCTGTAGGATGGCTAAATGGGCAAGGAGGGTTTTTGATTAGCGTAATCGAATAACATGAAGACTAAAGCACATTATTCTAGGGCTAGGACCCATATTCGTATTATCTTCTTTTATTGAGAAATGAATAAATTTATCTTGTGTTCTGGGAGACAGCCTGCACTTTATCTTTTCTTTCACCATGGACCTACCCGCATTGAACCAAAAGATCAAGTCCGCAAATGTCATCCGCTAATGTTACCATTGAACAACTTCAACAGCAGATGACCCAGATGGCCATGCAGATTGACAAGCTTAGCAAGGGTCGAGAAGAGGACCCTCAGCTGGTGGAAGCGATTGACATCCGCACATACATACCACCCATCCGACAGCGACGCCAGTCGCTATCATAAGATCAAACCAGATAATCCGATATCGTTTCTCCAACTAGTTTCTGACGACGACTTTTAGGAACAATTCAGGCAGCACCCAAAAATATTGCTATGGGGTACGAACCTCCACGAGTACCGACTGTTATATCTCTCTCAAGCACTCAGAGAACTCACGATGCCCAACTCAAGGCGATCCAGAAGAGGTTGATACATCTCACAAGGCCGATCGATCTTTTTCTTCACCAAGTATGGTCGTTGGATTGTCAAATTCGGGATTGATTTTTAGTTAACGAATGCAACACAACCACCTTTTTGTTTCGTTAATTTCCGGACTAAATTTCACTGGATGACGACGGCAAATTGGATCCTGGGGTTGTGGAACTAAACACCTCGTTTGCCATGCTTCTCCAGGATCAACTAGCCGCCACAGCAAGCAAAATAAACTCCATGCGGGTGGATAATATCCGCAACGCCCAAGGTGACAGTCCAAAGTCTGACGCACTGGATATCATTGAGCCGGCTAACTTCCAAGAGGACGTCAAATGGAGTCAAGCCCTCGCCAGAGCCTTCCGAAAGAAACCGACACAGCGCTCTTACAAAAACAACATGGGATACAACAAGGATACCAGCCAACGCCGAACTCGCTCGATCAAAGATGATAATGACTCTGCCCCTTTCGCAAGGATCTCGCAGACCGACAGAGGGACAACAACAAACAAACACCGACAGCAATCAGGTTACCGAGGACGCAGTCGGAGCCAGCGCCCACGGCGACGTGAATCGGAGGACGACTCGCTCTCTTCTTAGACCAATGGCAGTGTACTACCAACGACCTAGAGGATCTGCGAGTTATTCGAGAGGGAGTTCGGATTCCATTCTACCAATCTCAGCTGAAGTTCCCAAAAGTCGTCGTCAGAAACTTCTTGTTGGAAAAATGATATAGGGTTATCTGGTTTGATTGCAGGATAGCGACTGGCCTCGCTGTCGGATGGATGGTATGTGCGGATGGCAATCGCTTCCACCAGCTGGGAGTCCTCTTCTCGACCCTTGCTAAGCTTGTTAATCTGCATGGCTATTTCGGTTAGTATGTTTACTTACGGTCAGTCTGCGTTTTCACAGCAGATATTGAGACGTCGATGGTCGACAACAAGAAAAAGTATTACAATGCAGATGATTTGCTGAGCTATCAAATGAAGGCAATTTTATTCGATATGTTGTAGAGGAAGGTCAATAAACTGACAAAGGCGATGATGAAGGTTGCGTACAGTCAGACAAGCTTGCAGACTACAAGTTGTCGATTGTACCAACACTATATTTGTACACTACAAATGCACTCTTGAGAACACCTTCTTTTCGGATCTTTTGTATTCATGTAATAGCAGTGTTAGCAGAGTTGTAGGTGTCGTGTACTCCTTGAGAGAATGAGGAATGAGCAAGTCATTCCTCCATTCAGAAAGAAGGTTCACCCATGACTGGCATTTCCCCACTCTCCAGCGCGCTCTCTAGGACTACAGTGCGATGGTATAAGAACTCCGACCAGCCCGCAGGTTGGGCCAGGCAGGCTCTAGGCCTTTCGTGGTATATATGGTAACGTTCTGAGGCGCCAGGCCGAATTACTATTGGGGATCCTTCTTGCAAATCACCCTTAGCCTTACCTACGTAGCATGCATTTGGGGAATATACCAAAAGAAGGTTGTCCCGGACTGGTCATACCTGTTGTATGGGAAGGGAAAGAGAGAGCATACTCATCTACCTCACTTTCGTCCGCATGCATACGCGAATGTTTTATCACTTTGGCTTTAGGCAAAGAGGTAATACCTTTGTCCTACCGCTGACCCTGGAATGCATCTAGCATTACTAGAAGGGCTAGGATACACGGCGCCATTGAAACAGCATAACAACAGCCATGTACCACCATAACAGAAATACGCTGCTATGCTGCACTGCACCTCCACCAATGGAGATTTCGATTAAATTCTCACAAGAGAACAAAGTTTCAAATGAACCAGTTTAGAGATAGACTACTATGAAATGCATACTGAGCTGATATTCACAAGCTTGTTTCGTTGTTGGTTTTGAACACAACATTGAGGCTACTTCTCTTCGACTTCACTAAACATCGTGTATTCTCGAGTGATTGGATATACCCCACACGGAATACTCTAGTCTCATGCTCATGTTTGCTTCGTTCACACCACGACTTAACCACCAATGCTTTCAGGTCAACGATATTGTTTGTCCCATGCACATCAACATTACAATTCTGCAAAACTCTCGACATGTATAAATACGATACTTTGTTTCTGTGAAAATCCAAGTACCAATCTCACTCATTCTTGCCTTTCCTCACAAAGTAAGTATCCACCTCTCCTCTTTCACCATTCTCGCCTTTGTAGTGTAGCCTTCAGACGCCTAATTAATCACACCATTTTTCTTCAAGGATGTCGACACACAATTCTCCCAATTCGTGGTCCTTGCAGTCGTGCCTCAAGGTTGCAGCTGGCCTTGCTCTCCTGTCTAACATTGCCATCGTCAATGCCTGCCAACCGTCGACTCTGGAGGCAAAATGGCACACCGCGTATACAGAAATTTGCACTGGATCAGGCTGTCGCTACGTCTCATATTTGGATATGTCCTACGAGCTCAATATTAGGGACCGTTACCAAAGAAGGTTCAGCTTCACGATTCCAAAGGCTTCAAGTGCAAGAGATTTGCCCGAAAGATGCTCCGATGACGGTGTCTTCTGCGTCACATTCAACTCTCCTACAGACGTGAAGCTTCGCTATGGTGGAGGTGAGAGACGGTACAAAAAACATAATTATCACGAAGGATCTTTGACGGATCAAGGAAAAACTCATTACTGGGATTGTCTTTAGAATATTTGGCTCTTCCTTTTTTTTCTTCCCTCCTTTTTTTCGTTGAATCATTACGACTTTCTGTCGTTTATGTTTCCCATCGAGGAATGTCTCTGGCCTTACTTTATTTTTTTGTCTCGAGAATTATAGAAATAAATTCTTGTTTCAATCAAAGATCTTCGTGTGCGTTTACTGAACCATGGTTAGGCATTGGTCCTTCATGAAAAGATGTATATTCTATAGTTCGATTCAATTTTCGACATGTCATTTTTGGTACGAAACAGCTCATATTACCTCATCCTATTGACCAATACGTACGCTTGAACATTCGGGAGTTGGAGTTGTTGATACGATAAGTTGCATCGGATTATTTCTTGATCGCATCCAGTTCGTCTTGGGAGAGAAGGACGTTTTGGGTTGTCTTGGGGTGTCACCAAGCCCCTTGTCTTTGCATACATTTTGAACTCGTAGTTTGTTGATGTCCGTGGCAATTTCCACCCAATTGCTGGCGGGTAGCACCCAAAGTATAGAGGAGTTGCCTGTCTTGCGGATCGTGCGGACCGTGGTCTCGGAGCAGGGCATGAGAGACTGAATCGATTGGTCCTGTTGCTTGGGCCATGCGATTTGCCAGGGCTGCCAGATCGTGGTCGCGTTTCTTGGCGTTCATCCGATAACGAAATAGTGTTGAGGCGAGGGGCCGAATAATTGATATCTGATCCCTTGGGGAATGTTTAATGGCGATTTGACTTGGCTCGTCTGCCTTGGCCATGTTGAAGAAGTGATGGCGGTCTTACATGATAGAACATTGTCTTCCAGTAGTTTGGAAGGATGGAGGAGGATGGATTGAAGGGGAAGTTTCTGATTCATATGACATATGGTGAAAGTGAGCAGTTCTCGCGGGAGAAGTAAAGGAAGAAGGTTACACACAAAAGAGGCTGCCAAGGAAGTATCATATTTGGGAAGGAGAAATCACCAAATCACTTGCTACGCAACCAAAATTATCTGCTCTTACATACGTGGAAGGTGAAGGTTCGCGTCCAGAAAAAAAACCATCTATTTTTTTATTCTCCCAACACGCTCCAGTTTCCATTTCCATCACACCCACACATATGAGCTACTACGGGCAACAGCAAAAATCGGTCCTCGAGACCTATATTGGTAATTGCAATGGCACCCGCGCTTATTTAGCACCAACATACACCCGTCGCTTCTATATTTTTCTCACAATACCTCAGTGCCCTGAACCACCTTTGCATGCTAACAGAATGACCCGTGTTTCTCTTGGCAACGACAATTCGTAGAGCGGGCATGTAGTCCAATGCTCCGTGAACCCGACATGTCGCTCAACCTGGAGATTTGCGATGTCATTAAAGAGCGACAGAAGAACACGTACGAACTAGCTCTCTTTTGATGGTCATCAATGAACACTTTGCAGCTGAACACCTAAATGCACACATGTCGACTTCATCTATACCTGGCAGCTGTTGACATTACATATTTCCATCTCTCTTTAGGCCTCGTGAAGCGGCAATCTATATTGTGCGGCTTGTCAACAACCGTAACATGCATGTTGGCATGCTTGCATTGGCTGTAGGTTGCGTCGAAGAACGCATCTGTCATGGTGTTCAGGCAACCGGTCGAAGCCTATAGTTTTAACGCTTTCTTTTTTTCATGGATAGCTCCTAGATATGTGTGTCAAGAACTGTGGCCATCCTTTCCACATCCAAATTGCGACAAAAGAGTTTCTAAACGAGCTTGTACGCAAGTTTCCTGAGCGCCCACTCTCGGTGCCTACACCGGTTCAGAGCAGGATTCTGGAGATGATCCACGAATGGTATCTTACGATCGCCAAGACGTCACGCTTCAAGGAGGATCTCGTCCACATCAAGGACATGCATCGTCTCTTGTCGTTCAAGGGTTACCGCTTCCCACAGCTTCGTGATGATTCCACCTCGGTTCTCAATCCAGTGGCGACTCTCAAGTCACCGGCCGAGTTGGAGGAGGAAGACAGGATAGCGCAATCGGCCAAGCTGCAGGAGCTGATTCGACGAGGTCGTCCACAGGATGTCGAGGCTGCTAATGAGCTTGTTAAGAAGATGACTGGCTACATCCAGGAAGATCGCCCTGATTACAAGGAGGAGGCAGCAATGGAGCTTGAGAAGATCCACCAAAAGGCCATCTTATTGACAGAAATGTTGAATGACGTCAAGCCAGGCGAGCGGATCGGCAGGAACGACATCTTCCAAGACTTGTTGACGACCTGCAAGGCTGCTCAGCCAAAGATCCAAAAGTTTATCAGTGAGGGCGAAGACGTCGATAACATGGGTAAGTGGTTGGAAAATGGCGGGCGAGAATTTGTACATTTGTTGCGTGCCATTTGAACGTCCTTAGTGTATATGCTCAAACCTTTGACCTTTTGTTGATTATTTCGAATAGATCTCCTGTTGGAAATCAACGATATCATCAACAACGTGATAGAACAATACGAAAACGTGAAGCAGGGACGACTGACCAAGGTGACTCTGCCCAACAGCAGCAGCAAGTCCAGCACCCAACAGAGCAGCCAAGGAAACGGGTCTAGTCAGGCCACTGAGTCTTCTTTGATCGATCTTGGTGGCGATCTTGAGACGTCTAGCACTCCAGCAGGATCGGCGACAACACCCAAAGTTACGGGTAACTTGATGGACGATCTGATGAATCTGAGCTTCAACGACCCTGTACCGCCGCCGGCCTGGGGAGCTGGAGGCAGCATCATGCTGGGTGGACAGTCGTCTTCGTCCCCTGTGGGTTCGTCGCGCTCGTCAACGCCCTCATTGGGTACTCTGAATGGCGGTATCAGCAGCGGCAGCAATATCAATGCGCCACCAGCGTACAGCATTTTCTCATCACCTGTGACAAGTGTGAATCCTGTTTCTGTCGGACAGGTGTCTGGCACAAGCACACCACTGCAGCCACAGCATACTGCAGGATCCTCCTCGGGAGGAGGAGCGGCAGGAAACGGCTTTGACGAGTTTGACTTTGTCTCGAATACAGGCGCACCTGCAAAGGAGCCGGCAGTAGTAACGTTGGTCGACAAAGACGGGCTTAAGATCGAGTTGGAGGTGGAGTATGTACATGGCGATGCAAGCGAAATGAGGATCAAGGCTATGTTCTCGAATAGCCAGAGCAGCAACATGAGCGCATTGACATTCCGACTGGCAGTTCCTAAGAGCCTGCAGCTTAAGTTGGAAGCGCAATCCAGCCAGGTGGTACCAGCTTTCTCGAACCGAACAGTGACGCAGATGATGACGATCCGGAATCCAACAATGCAGCAGCCTGTGCGCGTACGGTACCATGTCACATATCAGATCCAGGGACGACAAGTAGATGCACAGGGAGAATTTAACGAGTTCCCATCCGTATAGGAAGGCAGTAGTTTTCAGAAAAAAATAATAAAAAGAGAGAAAGGATATCTTTTTGTTTCGATTTTTTTGGTTGATTCACCGTAATAGTGTAAGGTACAAAGAACATGGAATAAACGTCTTGTGCAAAAGATCAAACACCGCAAAAAAAAAAAAGTCCGAGCTCCGAGACAAATAAAAGGCAGCCTTTTAGAGTTTTGAGTGATCCTCCATTTTCTTGACAATTTTGCAGCATGTCATGCGAATCATGCACAGGCTGCTTCTCGGCAGCTCCATGCGCAGCACCTCCTTCTCAGAATGGCCAAATGTCGAAAGAGTACCGGCAATTCCTGAAAGCCGCCCAAGTATGCAAGTCCCAGGTGGATTTGAGTTCCAACGGCACTGGCACTCAAGTTGATCAGCAGCGGCAACAGCAGCAAGACCATGCATTCAACACAATCATTGCCATTCTGGCTAATGGCCAATTCACAGCGCAAGCGTTGCTCGCCCAAACATACAAGCAACTTGGTCCTGCGACTTTTCTGCAGTTGGCTCGCTCGTTGGCTCACCACGGATTCTGGGGCCGAATGATCACCTGGGGACTTTTGCAAGTGAAGGAAGATGGCGCCGAACTGCAAAGAAGGATAGATAGTCAAGATCCAGAGTTCATGCAGGCCGTGAACGATGAGGCAGAAGCATTTGAAATATTTAATCCTGGTGTTAGTAGCCAACGGATTGCATGGAACCAACAACCCATGCCAGATCTGTGAGTTTGAAATAGTACAAAATTAAAATATGAAAAATTTGATACTGAAATAGCAGAACATCCCTCGGTTTCAAATATGTAAGGACTGGGGAACAGGGCACATAGTAATATTGATACCTGAGGTGACTTTATTGAAGATTACAAATCTGACACTGTGTACTGAATTGGATTACAGAAGTCTGCGACATCTTTGCTAGTGGGCCCAAGGTGCTATTTTGCCATACCAAACACGTCCAACAATAGGGTGATGACCGTGTGCGATGAAGCTGAAATTTGGTTCCTGGATTGATGTTGTCCGTTGTACCTGGGAGTAGTGATAACTGATGGTCCGATATTTGTAGTGTCAATTCACAGGTACACATTTACTATGTACAACTACTATTGTAGTCTATTACGGCCATGTGTTGACTCTGTTTAACGACGACGTGTGATTAGATGTTCCATTCGTAGATCCGGTCTTGCTCGCCGTGCCCATTCCCATGCTTCAACTGTGAACGGATTCTTTCTCCCAACATAACGAAGAGCCTGTAGGTTGGGGAACGCTCGAAGGACGACTTGCAGTTCCTTTTTGAGAAGAGGTAACTCGTCCTCTTCTTCGAGTCTCTCAACTTCGATTACTCGTATTTGTATGATCGATGATCCTTGTGTGTCAAATTCGGCATTGTCTTCAGACCTCGAGGTAGTTGAAGACTCAATCACAGCATGTTGGGACTCCTCGTCATCAACGGTCACATCACCACCACCGTTGTTACCGCTAGTCTCTTCACCAGCCTTGGCATCGTTATACAGTTTCTCAAGACTGGTCATCCCAGAGAGCCATCCACACAGTAGACGGAACCGTTGCTGTGTGTACCGAACCCTCCACAAAGCTGGTAGGTGCCTATAAACATCCTGGACTGACGCTACGGGTGTCTCACCCTCACTTCGACCCCAGAAAGGAACAATCAAACCACCTTCAAACTCTTGGAGCGTCGATCGACAGAGCCATCGACTGGGATTCATGACTGACGACACATCCCACTTCATTCCTATGAGTTTCAGCTTGCGCAGGCACGGGTAGTTGTGGGCTAGGATCCAATACACGTCTTGTGTTTCTGCGCCAAGAACGAGCTTCCAGGTCAATTCCTCAAGCTGATATAGCCTATCATGAGGTATATCACTGTGGAGCAGCGAGTAGAAGACGTTGATGAGGGTAAGTGATTTTAGCTCTGAGACCCCAGAAAGAATGGTGACAACGCATGTCTCTAATGCGCTTTGGCGAGTGCTAGTAGCTTCGACATGCAGTGTCCGCAGCTTCTTGAGATGTGAAGAAGAATTATTGGCTAAGGATACTTGCGATTTCTCCAGACGAAGCTCTTGGAGATTCTGACATCTTTGAAGTATTGTCTCAAAAAAGTAGAGGCGCGGGTCACCTATCTCGTCGTAAAACTTGATAAAGTAGAGCGTACGAAGACTCTTCCATTCAATTGTGCCTTTTCCCTGCTTTTTGGTGTCTGGATCGTTAACCACAGCTTTTCCACCTTCGTTGGCGCTTTGGAAGGGTGATCCTATCATACTCCGAATCCTTACATGCTCTGGTATATTTTCGCCCGTTTTGGTTGATAAAAACTTTCGCCATGGTTCCTTCTTCTGTACTTCGCGAAGGTGGGCATTATAAGCCGGACTGTCTACCGGATGGATGAAGTTACTTAAAAAGGACGAAATAGACCACTTTTGTTGGGTCTCCTGAGGCATACTATCAATAAACTTGTAGTGCAGATTCCGTGTGATCCTCATGTTCTTAAGGTACAAGTGGACCAATGTTGACGAACATGCGACTAGCGCATGATAGAGAATATTATGATGAATTTGTGTGGATAAAGTGTGAGGAGAGAATGGAGGATTGCCTGTAAGGCTCAGTGTGATCAAATGAGGCCAGGAATGAGTTGCAAAGGAAGCAAGTATCAATTGTGCTGGAAACATCTGACCCAAATGGAGGTGGAGACTTTCGAGGCCGTTCATCCGTTGACAGAATCGATCAAAGGCATCCATGGATACTTGTTCGGTACATATTTCGAGACTCTTAATATTGGGACAGTATAGACCAATGGCTTCGAGGTCTTCATCGAGGACAGAAAAAGCCTTGAGTCGGTGTACATGGCGGCCGTGTTCAGTCAGCTCCTGGAGGCTGGTGTTGCGTAGGTACACGAAATCGCGAAAAGCATACTTGAGGAAGGCGTCCCTCCACGCGTGACACACTCTTGCAGCCTTGAAGATATCAGATATGTCAAGAAAGACAACAATCTTTTCCAGTAATTCAGGGATGGCGAGACATGAATCCATGGGGGAGGTTCAATTAACAATGCATGAACTGTGATGTTGAATGAGTAAACAACAAAATATTTATATTCTCCAAAAAAGCACACCAACTTTTCTTCCACGTTTGATGTTGAGTACACAAGACATCCGCAGTACCAACGCTGCGACTCTGCCACAGAAGCCAATTTAAAATTGGTTTCCAGACCCTTTCCCCCCAAAATCATGGCAAAGTTATCCTCCAACGACAATCTGTGGCAAAATACAACTTGATCGACGAGGACGATGACTCTTGCTCGTCTGTTCCACGACTATCACTATTCAGCTTTCTTCGCTGCTGATTGATTCTCCTGGTCACCCCTGTTGTCAAGCAATACATCCACAGTCGAGAATGCGAAGTATTTCGAATCATTTGGCTTGATTGGTCATGAGCAAAGAATTTAGAGTTATGGGGTTCAGCGTCAACGTGGCTCTTTCAGACAGGGGCATAGCATTGCCACTTTTCACACATATACACAAATGGACACAACAAGACATGATAGATGTATTAAACTGTGGCATAGTAGAAAGTACAGGTACAAGTACCTTATCCTTTGAACACTACGTAGAAATATGAAGGAGTTATTACTCGCAGCATCGACATGCAATTGTGGGCTATCTTGCCTGAGGCAGTGAGCTTAGAGTCGATGCCCTATTTCATCCATGCTTCAAATTGTGATCGGCGCATATGGTCTCCTGTTGGTACTACAATAGATTCGAGCTTCGTCCAAACTTGGGTGATGGCCGTTTGGAATGACGTTGGATGTTGTACCCTGGTTTGATGTTGTCCGTTGTACCTGGAGTAGTGATAACTGGTGCTCCGATATTTGTGGTATCAATTTGCAGGCACACATTTATTATATACATCTACTACTATAGTATATTACATCCTTGTATTGGCTCTGTTTAACGACGACTTGTGATTAGATGTTCCATCCGTAGATTCGGCCTTGCTCGTCGTGCCCATTCCCATGCTTCAGCCGTGAACGGATTCTTTCTCCCAACATACCGAAGAGCCTGTAGGTTGGGGAACGCTCGAAGAACGACTTGCAGTTCCTTTTTGAGAAGAGGTAGCTCGTCCTCTTCTTCGAGTCTCTCAACTTCGATTACTCGTATTTGTATGATCGATGATCCTTGTGTGTCAAATTCGGCATTGTCTTCAGACCTCGTGATAGTCGAAGACTCAATCACAGCATGTTGGGACTCCTCGTCATCAACGATCTCATCACCACCATTGTTACTGCTAGTCTCTTCACCAGCCTTGGCATCGTTATATAGTTTCTCAAGACTGGTCATCCCTGAGAGCCATCCACACAGTAGACGGAACCGTTGCTGTGTGTACCGAACCCTCCACAAAGCTGGTAGGTGCCTATAAACATCCTGGACTGACGCTACGGGTGTCTCACCCTCACTTCGACCCCAGAAAGGAACAATCAAACCACCTTCAAACTCTTGGAGTGTCGATCGACAGAGCCATCGACTGGGATTCATGGCTGGTGACTCACCCCACTTCATTCCTATGAGTTTCAGCTTGCGCAGGCGTGGGTAGTGGTGGGACAGGATCCGATCCACGTCTCGTGTTTCCGCGCCAAGAGCGAGCTTCCGAGTCAATTCCTCAAGCTGATCTAGCCTACCATGAGGTATATTGTTGTTGGCCAGCGAGTGGAAGACGGTGATGAGGGTAAGTGATCCCAGCTCTGGGACCGGGAGTGCAAGAATATTGACAACGCCCCTCTCTAAAACCAAACTAGTGTACGTGCTGGCAGCTTCGACATACAATGTCTGCAGCTTCTTGAGATGTAGTCTAGTATCAATGGCTACATTCGATTTCTCCAGACGTAACTCTTGGAGATTCTGACATCTTTGAAGTATTGTGTCCATGAAGAGGCGCCGGTAACTTCTTTCGTCGTAAAACTTGATAATATGGAACGTGCGAAGACACCTCCATTCAATTGCGCTCTTACCCTGCTTTTTGTTGTCATGATCGTTAGCCACAACATTACCACCTTCGTTGGTGCTTTGGAAGGGTGACCCTAACATACTCCGAACCCTTACAAGCTCTGGTATATTTTCGTCCGTGTTGACTGATATAAACCTCCGCCATGGCTCCTTCTTCTGTACTTCGCGAAGGTGGATACTATAAGCCGAGCTGTCTACCGGATGGATGGGTACTGCTGGTGCGGGTTTGGTGAAGTTACTTAAGAGGGACGAAATAGACCATTTTTGTTGGTTCTCTTGAGGCATACTTTCAACAGACACGTAGTGCAAATTCGGCGTGATCATCATGTTCTCGAGGCGCAAGTGGACCAATGTTGACGAACATGCGACTAGCGCATGATAGAGAATATTATGATGAATATTTGTGGATAAAGTGTGAGGGGCGAACGGAGGATTGCCTGTAAGGCTCAGTGTGGTCAAATGAGGCCAGGAATGAGTTGCAAAGGAAGCAAGTATCAATTGTGCTGGAAACGTCTGACCCAAGTGGAGGTGGAGACTTTCGAGGCCGGTCATCCGTTGACAGAATCGATCAAAGGCATCCATGGATACTTGTTCGGTACATATTTCGAGACTCTTAATATTGGGACAGTACAAGCCAATAACTTCGAGGTCTTCATCGAGGACAGAAAAGGCCTTGAGGCGGAGTACATGGCGGCCGTGTTCAGTCAGCTCCTGGAGGCTGGTGTTGCGTAGGTACACGAAATCGCGAAAAGCATACTTGAGGAAGGCGTCCTGCCACGCACGACATACTCTTGTGGCCTTGAAGAGATCAGATGTGTCAAGAAAGACAACAATCTTTTCCAGTAATTCAGGGATGGCGAGACATGAATCCATGGGGGAGGTTCAATTAACAATGCATGAAATGTGTGTTGAATGATTGAACAAGAAAACATTTATATTTTCCAAAAACAAACTCACCAGCTTTTCCTCCACGTTTGATGTTGAGTATAAGGCTTCCGCAGTAGCAACGCCGCGACTCTGCCACAGAAGCCAATTTAAAATTGGCTCCAGACCCATCCCCCCCCCAAAAAAAATCACGGCAAAGTTATCCAACGACAATCTGTGCCAACATACAATTAGTACTGCCTTTTACCTCCCTCACTAGTCGAAGAGGATGATGGCTCTCGATCGTCCACATCTGTTACAAGATTATCCCCATTCAGCTTTCATCCATTATTGATAGACCCTCCTGGTCACCCATGTTGTCCAGCAATGCATCCACAGTGGAGTATGCGGAATATTTTTGAATCGTAGAGCTGAGCTTGGTTAGTCATGAGCAATGAATTTAGAGTTCTGGGGTACGTGGCACTTTTAGTCAGGGACATAGCATTGCCACCCTTCGCACACACACACAAACACTAAGATTTCGTAGATGTATTACACTGTGATGTTGTCGAAAGTACAAGTACCGCGTCCTTTGAACACTACGTAGTGTAATGGAGTGTTTATTACTCGCAGCATTGACATGCAATTGTGGGTATCTTGCCTGAGGTATTGAGCGTAGAGTCGATGCCCTGTTTCATCCATGCTTCAAACTGTGATCGGCGCATATGATCACCCGTTGGCACTACAATAGACTCGAGCTTCGGCCAAGCCTGAACCATCCACTTGATTTGGCGCTCCGTCAGCAGACTACCATGTCCTGTACCCATGATGCGCAATTGCCTGAGCTGCTGTAGAGTGCCCAATAACTCAAGGTCTCGTTCTGCTTGTTCAATCTTTGCGGGCCGGCGACCTGGCACTATCCGCAGTCGGCTAGGGACGATCGGCACTAGTAACTCCAGTGTCTGGAGCTTTGTGAGTTTGGCCAATTGGTTGTGGATGATTTGACTGCTGGCCGGGCTCTGTTGTTGTTGAGACTGTTGTTGACCATGGCTGCTACGGCTGGTTGCACCCAGCCGCCCTCCAGCGTGGCTAAACCCAATTGACAGGGTCTCGAGCTTTGTGCAACCCCATCCTACGTTCAACAATCCTGTCTCAGGATCAACCATGTCCTCGACAGCCAGGCGCAGGCCTCGAACTTTAAGATGTTTGAGCCCTGTGGCAGAAACGAGGAACCGTTGAAGCGTCTCTGAACGGATCTTCCAGCCAGAGCTCATACCAATGTCAAGGCTCTCGATGGCTGGACAATGTTGTTGCAGGGACACGAGGCTCTGGTCGCCCCATCGCATCGATTCGATTCCGAGATGGCTAAGGCGTGGGAATCGCATGAGGGCCTGCACCAGTTCCTGCCCTTGTACCTGATGGCCATGTGCAACAAGGACAAGGCTCCTGAGGGCTGGACAGGTTTGTTGCAATAGGTCGCCAAACCCCTCTGATACATAGGTATTGTCGTAGTCGATCACGCGTAGATGTTCGAGTTTAGGGCATTGACCGAGAAACTGGGCTAGACCGTCGCGTGTCAGGGATCGGATGTTCAAATCCAGAGAGCGGAGATTCAAGAGTTTGTTCACAAAAGTCACAGTGCCGTTGCTTGTAGGCTGCTTGCTCGACTGCTTCTCGTCGTCGGTCATACACGCCCGTGTCTCGATGGCACATTCGTTTAAGCGGTATAGTGCCTGAAAAAGAAAGTCAATGGAGATGGATTCTTGAACTGTAGACGTGGATCGGAGAGTGAGTCGTTTCAAACGCGAAAGACCAGGTCTCCTACCGTGACGATTGGCAGAGATGTCAGAGTTGGCTCGGATGAGCACCTGTAGGATGGGAATTATCTCAAAGTTGCCCTCGAGAGTAAGTGATTCTAACCGCACGGCATCTTCAAAGAAGCTGAGGCGTTCAAGGCTGGACATGGTCGGAAGCGAGGTGAGGTGCACAGAGGAACGACTCCGCCAGTCGAAGCTAACGACTTGAGTGATGTTTTTGCTAATGACTGTGATGTCAGCGTCCGAAAGGCGTGCGGGATGTGTTAGGGACACTGAACGCCAAAGGAGAGGGGAAAAGAGGGAATACCATTGGCGACTAACACGTGCGCAACGAGCCTGTTCAGGCCTTGAGAGGGCCGCTGCAACGAGCAGCAGAACCTCGGGAATCTGAAGGGCGTGGATTTGAGGAAACATAAGAATACAGTGTTTCCCAAAGAGTTAGTTTTTTTTAAGAAGAGAGGAATGAAGCAAATGAGGTGAAAATGAGGACATGGTGACCCATTTATGCAATTCGATGCACGGCTAAAAAAGATGACCAAAAGGGACCGGAGCAGACTTGCCCGAAACATACGACATACCCAAAACCCTCACGCTTCCCACTCAACAAACTGACCAAAAAGAGGTCGAGCGATGAAATGTTGACTCCTGTGTGATGCAAGATAGAGAAAACCTTATACAGAGGGAAATCTAATCTTTTTTCTTTGTTATTGCACCCACGCAAGCTACATGTACTACATGTTCTCCAACGAAAGAGAGGGAGAGGATCGGCCATGTTTTGTTTGTTGGTCTCGACTTGAACGTGAAATTTACTCAAAGTCGTCCATGTCGTCCGAATAATCCATATCCTTCTCATCCTCCTTGTTCTCTTCGTCTGAGAGCACAATCACAGCTGATGCTTTCGCTCTTGAAGATAGATGTTGTTGATGTTGCCCTCTCCCACCAACATCAACATTTTCTTTGACCTTTCTCCCTTTCATGTCGTTCTCAGGGTCAAGCTTGGCCTTTTTTGCTGCCGGTTGCTGGCTGTGCCGATTGGAGGTTAGAGATGTTGCTCTTGCCTTCGCTGCAGTTGTACTCTTTGTGTTCTTTTGCGAATGGATCGAGAACATCTCTTCGGCCAGCCGAGCGGAGTCTCGACACACCTGCACCTGAATTGGGGGCCATGCTTCCTTCGGCCTGTTTTGCAGAAAGATCTTGGCTTTCGGTCCATTGACGATGTACCTGTGCATGGTATGTTAACAGAAGCTATAGATGAGATCTCTCGTCTTTGTACTTGTATTGAGGAATCCGAATTTTTTTTTCTCCATTCAGCTCCGCTTTGGTAGACCCTTCGTTGAATGTGCAAAAACGAACGACAGAAAGCACAGCAAAATATGTATCCACAACTTACGAAACAGTTGAATAGGCAGTAAAGTGGAAGTCCTCACGTAGATAGTCGTTCAAGACTAGGTGGTTGATAATGCGTTCATAGTCATCCTTTTCAAACTTTTTGGATGCAACCTCTGTGCCATGCTCGTCGCGTACAGTCTTGGCGATCGTTCGGAGAGGGCCGACCCCTCGCCAGGCTTCGACCAGTTTGTTGATTGTTACTCTCTCATTAACCGCCTGGAGACGATCAACCAGCAAGCAGATAGCTCGAGCCTCCTCCTGAATGTCAAGAGTGACCAACGTGTCGACATCAACTAGACAGTTGTCGCAGAAACCACACGGCTGAAGAGGCTTTGCGCTATTTGCGCCAACAAAGTGCTGATCAAACATCTGATGGCGACAGGTTGTAACATTATGCGCATACCGGATCATCCCGTACACTGTAAGGGTAGTTTGTGGTTATGTTACAAGTGAAAGAAACTTAGTATCTTCATCAAATTAGGGGAGAGATTCCGGTAGGATACAGTACAATTTACTACTTACCATTCCGCATGCCTTCCGGTTCGGTGATGCAAAGAGTCGACAGCCGGGGTGCGTCCTGTTCACGATAGAGGAGGATACAATCTGCAGGAAGACCATCTCGACCTGCTCGACCCGATTCCTGGTAGTATCCTATGTGAAATTCCTCAGAATGCATGAGCGGCGTGAGCAAACAATAAAGATAGATTATCTCGGCTGTTGAAGCTTCCATCTTTTCTTTGCATAAGATAGCCAACTAAACGCGCCTCAACCTACCCTCTAGCGACTTGGCCATGCAGGCATGGATCACAAAGCGTACGTTGGGATGATTAATACCTAGTCCAAAGGCAATCGTCGCACACACAACTTGGATCGATCCAGTGCGCCACTGCTCATGAATGACATCCTTTTCTTGATCGTCAATGTCGGCATGGTACGCACTCGTGGTAATCGTACCATGACTAGCGGCGTAGATGCCTTCAGCAAAGGTATGCGTGTCCTTTTTCGATAAGCAATAGATGATGCCTGTATGGCGCGCGTTTAGGCTGTAAATATAGTTGACAAGGAACTTGAATGTCGCCTCATTGGTTGCTGGTCGAGTTAACACCTTGTATGTCAAATTTGGTCCTAAATTGATTCCAAGAAAGGCAATATCATTCCTTTGCCTATTTTAGTATTACGAAGATGGACAAGGTAAGGTGAGGGGAACAACCATTTAAAAGGCAGATCGGCATTGCATAGTCGTACGGAATAAAGGTGCGTCAAAAAGGAGTGTTCCACCTGAGCGATCAGTTGATGGTAGATTGAGAGTTGAAAGGACAGACTCGGTGACATGGGATGGTGATGTTGCCGTTAAGCAGATAATGGGCGTGTTGGGAAAGACAATCTACATGAATGTGAGTTAAAGAGCTTTTTGGGTTATTTGATTACACAATCATGCATCCTGCCTGCACCAAGAGCAGCTCCATCATTCTCCACATTTAGAACCATTTTGTCATTTACCCGAAGTACACCAAGTTTCTGTTTAGCAAGCACAGCCAGAAGCCAGTAAAAAAGAGATAGAAGGGTGGTCAGTTGGCAGGAAAGGAGCTCTTTATTTTATTGTATAGCAGTCAAATTTGTAGTATAATAAAAGAAATAGCAGACTTCCTTCTTCTCCCAATGCGAATGTCCATACAATAAGTCCAAAAACAAAACTTTATCATCCACTCCATAACCCAGACTCTTTAAAGTACATACCTTATAATCTGGTCGAAAGTCATGGCCCATATTTGAACAGCAATGGGCTTCGTCAATGGCAATCCGAGCGAGTCTTCCGGCAGCATACACTTTCTCCAGCTGATTCATAAACCTTTTCGATTTACTGATCTTTTCGGGTGTCACGTACACAAGTTTCAGTCCTTGAGAGTGGTCGGTCTCCCAAGTGAGCCTATCTGTCGATGCTGTCATTGCGCTTGCTGCTGACTTGGATCCTTTCGTGGGAGGACTGCCGAGCATCTCATCCATAATACGCTTCGTTTCCTCTTTGGAGGTGGATGCCGAGAGCATGCCGACACCAACACCAGCCTCTTGGAGGTGCAGCACTTGGTCCCGGATAAGCGACACAAGTGGCGACACGACCAGAGTGATACCTGGAGTCAATAGGGCCGGGAGCTGATAGCATAGTGATTTGCCGCCCCCTGTAGGCATGATGACATAGACGTCTCTACTATCCAGGGCGGCATTCATGGCCGCAAGCTGCTGCAGGCGCCAACTGGTGATGTGCCAATGCTTCTTGGCTAGAAGCGCGAGGCGATCTGACCATGGGAAGGTTGCTGCGCTGTAATCCTTGGTGGGTGAGAGAGCGGAGTCAATCGATGCAAGATACTCTTCCCTGGACGCGACAACAGCTTCACGTTCCTCTTCGAGCTGAGCGCGTTGTCTCTCGAGCATGCGAATCTGGGCATTGATTCGAGCAATCTGGCTGTCGATGCGCTCAAGATCATGCAGAGGGTCCATGATGTCTATGTTTGTGCTTGCCGATGAATGCACTCAACGGGCAAGAGCTGTCTGTACACACAAAAAGAGCAAACGAGAAAGAAAATTATGACCACCAAACACTAATAACAATAATAATAATAATAATAAAAATAAGCAAGCAAGGACACAGGCAAGGTGTCACATTCTGGCCTCAACAACACCCCAAACTCTGATATTGGCCATCCGTTTCTTTTTGTCTCTTACGAAGGTGCACAGAAACAAGGGAGGGAGCAGAGAGAGAGAAAAGGGGACGAAGAAGGAATAAGCCACTGCGCCTCGATCGTCAAAGTCATTTGCTTTTGACCCAACCAACGTGAAAAAAGCGTTTATCTTTGCCCACAAGTGTGGTAGGGTCCCTTGGAGACAGAACCCATTCACTTGTCCCTTTTTTTTCTTCTTCGTCTTTTCTCTCTCCAACTATCTCCCCATTCCTTTTTCTTCCTCGTCATTACCCTTTTTACTCGCTCCAATCTTCTTTGAAGTGACCCTTCACTTCTGTTCTCTTCCTTCCCTCGTTTCTGGCCTCCCTTTTCGTCATGGCAACCAAAGACAACGCGCGGAGATGGACAGCTGACACCTTCCTCCCCAAGCCAACCAATCCTGCTTCCAGCCTGCACCCCTCCAACTCTCTCAACGGAACTGCCGTAGGAGCCCATTCAAACCTCGATGTCATTCGCGAATTAGACGACAAGGAACACTCCGATCTCTCATTCCTGGATCCTCGCAACGGACATCAGCTCATCGACAGTAGCAGCAGTGGCAGCAGTAGCGGAAATAGCAGCGGTAGTGGCAGTAACAACAGCAGCAGCGACGAACACGACGACGACAGCGACCACGACTGCTCCGACCACGAACACGCTAACGACGACGACTTCAACGACAGTATGGAGGATGTAGATATGGAGGATCATGATTCTACACAAGAGCAGGCGGAGAACGGCTCCCGTATCAAAGCGCCATCATCTATGAGGAACAGCTCTGCTTCTGACGGTGATGGACATGGAGGCAAGAAGCCTAAGCGACGGGAGAGCATCTCTGCTTCAGGAGGAGCGTCGGCAGGACCGACACGCAAGTTTACAAAGAAGGTCAAAAAGGTCAAGACCAAGAGCAGCAAGTCTAAGGCGAGCGTCGATGTAGCCACACAATTGGCAAATAGTAAGCCTCTGGTCGACCGCATCCTCCAACTCGAGAATCCTGACTTAAACGGGAAACCCTTGGGCTTATTTATGATCCCCGGTAAGGTGTTATGTTGTCCCTGAAATTGTTTTATGGTCAAGAAATTTCCCTTTTTTCTTCGCCTACATTCCAAGCATTGGGCTAATCATCCTTTTGGTCCTTCCTTTCCCGTCCTTCCACCTGCAATGCGTTTGTGGTTGTGTGTGTCTCTCTCTTTGATATTGCCATTTAGGTATGATGATGTACGTTATCAGTCGTATAACGCGTTATACAGCACCGGACCATCGGCCAGAGACAAAACCGGATGACGATGACTCTATGACAGGCATTGAACTACAGGATCCCATTCCAGAGTTTTTACTTCACGTCGAAAAGTGTCGTCGCCAGCGTGATTATGCCGACATGGAGATCATGAAGCGATCATACATGACCATGAAATTTCTTATCCGAAATGACATTTGCAATGAGTTTCTCATTAGCCAGTCTCATATCGAACTAGGTAAGGACCTTCACTGGAGTGTGTGTGTGGTATATTTTGTTAAGTTGATGATTTTTGTATCTTTGGAATTTGAAAACTGACAATCATTTTGCTACGCATATCTGTGCTCATCCTTGCTGATAATGGTCGTTCATATTCTAGTTAAAGCACTGTTTGACGTCTTCAAGCCCGAGTCGGATGGAAATTTCTATCACTTTCAGAAAGTGTTCGAGATGATTCTTCGCAAGTATCGTGTCAACACCATGGACACCGTCTTTGCAACAACAGATCAGGCGACGGACGAGCCTATCAAACCACTCATCATGGAGATGCTACCATATCTGGATCAACCACCCGTCGCTTCTGTGATGATGCAGCTCCTCTTCCCAACAGGATCAATGGCATTGGCACTCATGAGCAAAAAGATGGTCGACTATTATCAAGTCCTTCGTCGCGAACGATTTATTGAAAAATTGATTGCAATGGTGACATTACTGAAGGGTAAGTCTTGGTTTTCGCAAGTGTTGCGTTGATACCTGTTTATATAGTGTTATTGCCGTTATTCTTCACTCAGTGTTAACATTGTGACACAATCATTACTCTGTTTTCATAGAACCGTCACAGGGATTCAACGAGTTTGTAGTAGCTCTCTTGGATGAAGGAGTTCGACATAGTGATGCCAAAGTGCTACTCTCTGATTTGGCGGATCAACCTGTGTGGGCACAGCGGCTAGTGGAGGGTGCCTGTTCAAAATCACCTATCCGACAGCGTGGATGTATCGAAATTTTATACTCTATCCTTGTTAGAAGGTAATTGAACCTCTGGAGATGATGTTTGGTTGATATCAGTCAATAGCTAAACCAAAGTCACTAATTGGCTCCATGCCTGTTTTTTTCTTCCGTCCCTTTGTACAGCATTCAAGTTCCATTCCAGGATATGTTTGCTAATAGCATTTTCATCACAGAACGATCGTTCGGAAGAGTAGAGACGCACCTGGAGAATGTCGCTAATGCCTATGCTCTCCATCTTGCACCTCACATTCCGAAACTCTGTGAGCTGTTCGTTGGAACAAAGGATACTGGCAACGCGTATGTTACAAAAAATCGATTTTGATATGGAAGAGGGTGTTTTGCTCAATCATTGTTCATGCTCTCCTATTTTCCTAGATGCCATGTCATATTGATATTGATATTAATGTTAACCTTTGTTTCGTATACAATTCTATAGGGTTGCGCTACCAGGATACAAGGTTGCACGTTCGTTTACTGTAGCGCGATTGTGGCTCTTAGACAGCATTTACCACTGCTTAGGAAATGCAAGAGACGACCCCAACATTCTGGAAAGAATTCCTGCGCAGTTTTGGGCAACTTTGGTGGACAACTTTATCCAGTTTCGGTACGTGCGTCGCTCCTCCATCCTGACTACATGGAGGCTATATCGGATAGTGAGCTATTTTTTCCCTATTTGCACATCTCATCGACGCCATCTTTTTTTCGAGCATTTTACCCATGCCCCTACATATTGCTGACCTAACTATTTTATCTACTTCATGCTGTTTGCGTTCATGCAATTTATCAAAAAATTGCTCATGCATGGTCTGTGAACACCATGCAAAATATGGCTATTTCGAGAAGCTGACGTATTGATATTTTTTTTTCTTTTCTTCCCATCGTTGTTTTCTTTAGGTTCAACAATGCATATCATGTTCAGTTTTACAAATTATTCCGCCTTGCGCTCTGGTCGGACAGCAAAAAGGTGTATGACCGATTCTTTATCGATACCAATCTCGTGTGTCGTTTGATTGAGCACTATCGTCTAGGCGAAATTGAACCCACTGGCTCAAAGGGCTACATCATCCTCATCCTCAATTGCCTCCGCTTATCGGCCGATGTCGAGCAACTGCCACTCAGCGAGCGTAAGCGCCTGCAGCAGTCTCGTTTGACAGACAAGATAAAAAATGAAAGCCGGAGTGGATCTATAGAGTCAGAGAAGGAAGGACATGTCAGCAAGGACCACCTTCGACCAGCCAACTTTTGGACTCTGTATTTGCAAAGCCACAATGAGTGGCAGTCGTTCAAGGAGACTTTACGTGAGGCGACACTGATCCAAACCAAAGACAACACATACGACATGGATCGAAATTTGCGACTTCAATTCGCTCCATTGCAGGCTCGGCAACCTAACGAATCGCCCATGACCAAAAAGCACTTTGGTATCCCTGGAGTATCTGCAACTGGCCAAGAAGGCATTGACCTTGGTTCAAATTGTAAGTCTTTAAGTGTGGTAAAAAAAAGGGGAGAGGGGAGAGATGAAGGTAGAGATGCGATTGAATGGTTACACGTGTAGAGAATGCGTAGAGTGGTGGTGTGCGTGCGTTTGTGCGTGTTGCATTTTTTTTACACATGTCTACGTTATGTTGTTCTTCACGACCCCTGTCCGTGGTGAGAGACAATCACTCTGCCTGTTCTCATGCCCTCTTCGGTAACAATCCCAAGCGTGGAAAAGGAGAGGGTGAATGAGAGACTATGAGAAGGTGTGAGAGGGTATACAGGCGGAATGAGGAACAAAGTAAGAGAGAGAGAGAGAGGAGGGTCGCGTTTCCTGGGTGTTTGTGCATATTGTATATTGTTATACCTGCTCCGATTACCCCACAATATTCTTTACCACGCCTTGTTTATCACGCAGTCTGTGGTTGATGTCTTTGTACAAGAATATAGCCTTGAGATGGTGTGTCACACAGAGCTCTAAACAATGGGCAATTGGAACAGATCTATGTTTGGGTTTATTTCGCAAGCACGATGCCACCTAAAAAAGATCTTTCGACTTGCTATAGGGAAAGAAGGGGAAGGGAAATGGGAGGGTGAGCGATGTGTAGAGTGGTTTCGCTATTTTATTTTTTTCCTACCAAGATTCGACTCACGTCTAACCACCTGTTGCCTCTTAACAATTGAAAAAAAAAATAATAGACAGTAACTCTCTCGGGTTTGGCGTACCGATGGTGTATGAAGCACCTGAGAAACCTGTTTCAAGTACGCATTCCCGTGAGGACACCTTTACAAGTGCATCCAAGGGTCTGAGTGAGGTGATGAACAGCATGAACTGGAAGTTAATCCCCCCACAGCGCGTGTTGAACGCGATGAAGAAGGCAGCCGCTGCTGCAGGCAACAACAGTAGCGGCGGCAACAACACAGGCAGCAATGGTGGTGTGATTTTGCTCCCTCCCCCTCCTTCTGCTGTTGTTGATGACACCGCTTCTGCAGCAGGTAAGACAAGCAGAAAGGATCGTGATCCGGGCCCTACAGAGACATCGCCCACCGTGGGAGTCGTAAATGAAGAGGATGATGCATCTTCTAATGCAAGCACAAGTAAGACCAAGAAGAAGAACAAGAACAAGAAAAAGAAGAACAAAAAGAAGAAACAACAACAGCTTGTAGGTACCAGCGACGACCATCCACTTCCTGCAGCTGAGCCCGAAGACAATGGATCCACCGCAGCAGAAAATGGATCAGAGGAGGAAAACGGGCAGCAACACTCAGACGACGACAACAACCTACCTGGTCTGCGGCTCGTGTCAAATGGTACTAGCAGTGGCATTCACAGGGGCAATGCACAGAAGATGTCAGGGCACGACCTAGTCAAGGACAAGGACACGGACGAGGGCAATCAGTACGACAAGATTGAGATTGAGATTGAGAGCTCAGGCGGACACATGCAAACGCACGAACAAGAGGGTCGAGACAGTCAACAAGGGGTGCATGATTCCAGCCGGAACCGCCCGTGTCCGTCGTCGTCGTCCTTGGAGTCAGTAGTGCACCCTGAAGGCCAAGGACAAGGCATGGATGATGATGAGATTGCAAAGGCAGCAAAGCGGCGAGAGAAGCGTAAGCGAAAGAAGGTTGCTCAACAACAGCGCAAGAAGCAGGCCAGCCTGGGGGCCAACGGCAACAATGGCAACTGTAGCGCTGACGAGCCGACAGGAAGCTGAAACGCAATTGCTCCACCACCATATCCTTTGTCGCCAAGGTCAATTAAGTTACTGAGCTGCGACAATAAATAATAACATTAGCAACACATAGTGGAAACCGGGTTAAACAAATTCGCTGTGCATTTCCTTTTGTGCTCCCCTCCCGCGGAGGAGAGGCAGATCCACGTTCCAGGGGAATGTACCGAAACGGGAGACGAAGGAGAAAGGACAAAAGGAGGGAGAAGGGAGGAGGAGGAAGAAAGGAGGTAGTGGCTAGTGGAGCAAGCATCAGCCATGGTGATCCATGCGCGGATTACACCAGTTATGTTGTCGTGAACGGAACGACGGGCATGATTTCCGCCAGGGAAAGACACACAAGGGCACACAGAGAAGGAATGACAAAAACAACAATTGTATAAGGAACTGTCTGTGTAAGAAAGTGAGAGTGGGAAGTCGTGGTATGGTGGAGTCCATGTGCCTGTGCGTGAAGTTGGGGTTTGACTTCATGTTCCTGTTCTTCCTCCTGTCCGTTCTCTGTTCTTTTCAGTTTTTATCTTCACATGAATGGCGAACACAGCGTGTCAAGTTTGGAAACTACACATATCGAGGAAATCCCACCCGGCTCTTTTTTTTTTACTGTCCGTGAGAAGAAAGAAACAGAAAATGTAAGAACGATGCTTAAGTAAAGAAAGATGGTCCCTGACAACAGGTCGTCTTCATCTTTTTGAAAGCGCCGCTTCATGCACTCATAGGGCGTGATCCTCATTTGATGACTGTACCTGGATATAATTATAGTTGTTAGGGGGGCAAGGCACAGACGAGGGATCGGGGCCTAAGGTAGAAAAAAAGAGCAAAGCTCAGAACAGGTGTGTGGATGAATGGATGATTGCCAATGCATGGTGTATAGTCTTTCTCTCTCTTTCTCTCTTTCTCTATCTCTTTCTCTCTTCTATCTCTTTCCAAGAGTGATTTCCTTCCCCACCCCCCACCCCTTGTCCACTTCCTCTTTCTCCCATCGATCTGAGCAATTCTGTCAAGACTATTGAAAAGCGCGCATATCACAAACTTTTGGTTCTCTGTTCTGTCATTCTCTATTTTGCTCTCTCTCTCGCTCGCTCGCTCTCTTTTCCTACAGTCCGAGGGTACTTCTTTCAATCATTGTTTTACCATAAACTAACATCTGCTACAACTGCGACTTTGCTCTCACAATCACGCATACACGTTGTCTCTCCTGTTTCTGTAGTACTCATCATTTTGTACTGTCGACATATCAACAAGGGCACAAAGTTCAAATATCCCCCTCTTGTTCTCTTCCACCGAACCAATATTGACATCTCTTACTCATCCCATTCGCCTCTTTCTTGTGAACCCCAGATCTCATTCTTGCATCCATAGAGCACAACCATTCCCTTCGCCCCCTCCCCTCATTCTCACTCTCACTCCCACTCTCCTCTCTTTTATACCAACCTACCCCTTCCCACCTTCTTCTCCCACTCTCCTACTTTCCCCAGTATGCCGTGCAGAGCGACTCCTCCTCCTCCGCCTGCCCCTCATTCAAGTTTACATACTGTGCAACCACCAGTGGACAATGAACAAGAAACTCCCATTCAACTCGATCCTCCACTGCTTCCTCCTCCGGCCCCTGTGAACCAGCAGAATCCGTTAGTCTATCGACTTCGATCATGCTGCCTAGCAGAGTTTGTGCCGAGGATCGTCCTCACGCACACCCAGGAGACACAGCAACAGCAGCTACATCACCACTACCGCCATCCTTATCCTTATCCTCCGAATAGAGAACTAAACTGTGTGCAACAACGACAGCATCACACGACTTGCCTACCAGATGTGTCAAGACACAGCAGCAGCATGACCACCTGTATTCGCCCCCACTTCACACCGCGCCCGACACAACTCTGGTTGCTGGCCAACCAGTTGTTGGGGCGGCCCACAACAGCCAGGCATTACCTGCAGCAGGTCGAGCGCTGCACTTCTGTGGAACTGCTGAATGGCTGTAGGAGGAGAAGCAACCACTTGTCGCCGTCTGCACATCACCGTGGCTGCTCTACAGGGGTAGCAAGTGGACACAATGATGGTCGCAGTGGTGAGTGTGGTTGCGGTGGTGACACTATGGATGCTCAATGTTATCGATCGTTGATGCATCCCTCACATAAAACCAATCACGGCTCATATCACACACATCAATCCGCATCATCATTACATGCCAGTGGTGCCACGCTTCCCTCGTGGCCTTCTGCCTCCGCTTCCTCCCCGTCTACGTTTTCGTCCTCGCCACTCTCGTCGACTTCTTCCTCTTCATCCTCCTCCTCCTCACAACCGTCCCTGTCCTCTGACCCTGCAACACGGCCACCACCATCGTCGCCACTCACTACATCTGCCCCCCTGTCAGATCATAATACTTCGTCCCAACATCAACCATTGCACCAGCACCAGCAGCCTACCTCTCCAGAAAATACCAGTGGCGACGTCTGTGCTGGGTATTCATGTGCCTTGGCCAGTAAAGTATCTAGTCCCTGCCATAACCATCTGTGCACTAATAGAGGTGCTCTGACCATTGACGCCACTTCTCCCGCTCTGACCGACACCGATAACACTGTTTTCCTGCCTGACAACGGTAGTGATGCGCATCATGGTAAGCGTGCATACCTCTTGTCTCTCTTTCATCACTTTACCCCATCCTTCCTCCCCAAAAAATCCTTGGGCAGCCAATACCCCCTTCTGTATCTCATTATCTTCACTCCAAAAACAATACCAACAACCCAAGAGTCAACAGACACTTCACAGAAAAATAGGCTAAAAAATTCTTAGTTTAAATGTCACGCGGAGTTGAAATCTGGACTTGTCAAGGGTCGCGTTGTAATCAACAGAGAAATGTTTAGAAGCAAGCAGTGTCGCTCCATTCTACTTTGCTGTTATTGCAGTTTGCTATGGCATAGTGTCCTTTGGACCACCTTGGGACAGAAAGAAAAGAAGATTCAGCAAAGTAGCGAGAAGAGAGAAGTTGTTTTAATATCTTTGAGCATTGTCCACCCCTTTCACAACCTTGTTCTCCCTCCTCCTTCCCCTCCGACGGGATACTTTTACAGGGTTTTCCCGTCGGGAATGTCTATTGACAATATACATACCTGCTCCACCCGACTGCCCGCGTGTCTGACGTCTGTCTATCTACCTATCTCTCTCTCCGTCTCCGTCCCACCCTTCCGCCTTCCCAATCGCTCCACAGCCCATTCTATTTTATCTCCTATAATAATCACCTCATCTCATCCTTTGTTCGTCTTTCCTTTGCCTACGTTTGTTATCGCAGCTCGAGTAGTGGTGTTTCGTATGATATTTGCTCACTGGATATCTTTCCTTCTATACCATCATTTCTGTTGCTTGTTTGACACCTAGGCTGCTGCAAAGATCCTCTGACCACCAACAGCTTCGCACTCTCATCATTAACGGAGAAAGTATCACGTCGGATTTTAGAACTGATTGATCCATCAACATCCCATCTGGACAGCGACGGAGGTGACCAGGAGAAACAACAGCTTCAGCTGGAGGCATGGACATTGAACCACGACCTAGTATGGCCCGATGGTGACTATTTCAAGGCCACAAAGATCTCGATGCGGCAGGGCGTGGCGCAACTGAAGCGTGGACGGCGCTATGTCTTTGTCGAGCCTGTTCTCGGACCCGCATCATCGTATCTCTACCCGAATCCATTGTCGCATACTCAACAGCTCTTAGGCAGTGAGGAAGAATTGGATAATGTAGATGATGCTGTCAGTGGAACAGAGTTGTCAATGTCCTATTCCCAGGAATCACAGGAGCAAAGTGAACAGGAACTGTACAACAGGCAGGGGAACGATGAAGCGGAGGCTGAAGCAGCACCCAAGATTACTTCAGGCAGGCGTGAGTCGATGTTGCCGTCGAGCATGAGCCAAGTTTCTAGTGGCACGTCGATGTCGGCGCAAGAGGCTGGCAGTTGTCATTCCGAAGGAGTTAAAGCGGAGAAAGAGGAAGAGGAACCGTATTCACCATTGCTGGATCCGACAGTGGACGGGCAAGACCAGTTTGAGTATGGATTGTATGAGCTGACCTACATTGGACGCATCGACCAACTATCACCCAAGGATTTCGTGCCGGTACGAGGGCGGTCGTTCTTAGTGCGGCTGGACGAGAACCGGCCGACATTGGCGTCACCCGTACCGGCATCGTCACGAGCGCCAGAGTGTCGGTGCCAGTTGATGATGCGCAAGATGGTGATGCAGCGTGAGCTACTTCAGGTCCGTCCTGCTATCGCCCCTGTTCTCACCCGTGCCGAACGTCAGGCCTTACGCGAGCGGGAAGCGATGCTCGCTCAGCTACAGCTCCGGCTTCAGATGAGAGCTCAGCGAGCTCATGCTGCTGGTAGTGGTATTAGTGGTGAGGGCGGTTACAATAGGAGCAGAAGCAATGACAGGAACACAAGGATTATCCGTCGGCCATCATTGGAACGATCGGCGTCTGAGTGGTATCGTCATTATGGGAGTGGACAACCTCCATCGCCACGGCATCAACACCATCACCATCGTCAGCATCGTCGAGGTCACCACCTTCATGGCCGCAGACACTCGACATCATCTTCGACGTCGCTCATGTCGTCTTCAGAAGCATCAATGCCATCCATCTGCTCTACTTCAGAGCTCTCAGCTGCAATTGATTCTCTCTCTATCGACCACGACAATGGCACGAGCAACCACTCTTCTCTGTCAGAGGAACCTTCCGCCGATGGTACACAGGACACTTTAATGGAAAACTCGGCCATGAGCGGCAAGGGAGTAGATGTAGTAGAAGAAGGAGCGCAGAGTGACGCGTCAGAGACAGATTCATTGGACGAATCCCATTGGCCAGGATGGAGGCTTTACCACCGTCACCACCATGATGGCTACCTCCCGGACGATGGTCGGACTCGCTGGGTGGATCACCGGCGATTCGAGATGACCATGACGGAGATTGAACAACTTGAGCGTGAACGTGACGACGAGGAGACTGAAGAATATGAAGAAGAGGAGGCTAGCGTTGGCAACAGATATTTGAACGACTATTTCGGTTATGCAGACGCAGGTCATCGCGTTGCTTCCAGGACCGCCCATGGTTCTAGCCGTCGTCGCTATGTCAGCCCCCCACCACCTCTTCGTACATCGTCGCCACCACCAGAAGATTCGCGCAGTCACCCGTTTTTGCACCACCACCATCATAGCGCCACCTCCACCAGCCCCGCTACCAGCTACGGACCTGTGACCTCGTCTGGAGAAGGCGATCTGTCCGAGTACCTGACGGCAACTACCACGATGCCATTCAACCAGGATTACAGTGATGATGGAACCAGCGACGCTACGTCGTCAGCATTGGCCAGTGACGAATCTGAGCTTGATGAGGATGAGTGCGAGTTGCCAATGCCGGCGTATCTTTGCCCTCAGCAGCACCATCGGCATCATCATCCCTGGCGTATACCATTTCTCGGCCAGTCGTCACTCATGCCTTTGTCGCGCTTAGAAGAGAATGACGCAGACGAAGAGAACGAGGATGAGTACGAATATGAGGATGATGATGATAACGACACTAATGAAGCGGCGATGCGACGAGGACGGCGGGCGCAATGCTGCCCTTCACTACCACCACCGCTCCTCTCGCCTTCGTTAGCCCCGAGCTTCACGAGCACGCTTGTCCAACAGCGGCACCGTGGTATGATGTATGCTTCAGACTTGGATTATTCAGAGGACGAGGATGGAGAGGGTGATGATGAGTTTGAAGAGTGCCTAGAAGAAGAGAAAGAAGAAGAGGTAGAAGAAACGGAGAAAGAATACGTTGAGCAACAGCAACAGCAGCAGCAACAGCAGTACGAAGAGCAACCGGATGAACTTGAAGCGCGTGATTTTGGGCCGCCGTCGGAGATGCGTCGTGATCGGGAATCGGCAATGTACAGCTACCAGATGCCAAACTATCAGCAGCAATTCCGACCGCGGCCAGTGGAGGATGAAGCATGGTGGGATCCTTCGCCTCCCGAGCCATCACTCTTGCAGGCATCACTTCAGCACCGACGCACTTTTGTGCATCCGGCTACCAATGGAGCACGTAATCATCAACACCAACACCATCACCGGCCACCCAGGTCGGCTCATTCTATACTGGGTTGGACCCTTGAACCCATTTCGGCCAGAGCTTGAAAGAAAAAATCAAAAGACATCCTGGTTATTTATCATGTAAATAGATCTTTTCACTTTCGTCTTGAACCACAAAAAAAGTAATGGTATATTTAGAAAAAAAAATACAACGTAGAAGAGTGCATTTCAACTCACTCAACTTGTCACAAGAACTCTATGGCTTATAATGACTACTTTTTTTTTAGTTGGGAAAGGGCTTCTGACACTCGGCCTGTTGGCGCTTCTGAATGTCTTCAATGGAGATAACGCCTTCGTACAGGCCCTGAACGACATCATGGACCTCCTCAAAAGTATCAAACGGCAAGAAGGGCAAGCGATGTGTCCGGCAATAAGTCTCGAGATCACGGCCACGGCGGGCAAAGAGCACATCAGCCTCACGAGCTGCACTCAGATCGGAAATGCCGTCACCGCAAAAGACGATGACCTGGTGATCATGGTGGTGATGGTGGTGATGGTGTTGCTGTTGATCGAATTGTTCCTGTGCCATCTCTGTGAGCGCCTTCTTCTGCAGAGCCTTTGCTTCCTCAAAGGCCTTGCGAGCTTCCTTGATGCAGCGCGACTTGTCGTGGGTGTGGGGTGAGTCGTCACGGAAAGTGACGTTCCATTTTCTGTTGTCGACAGAGCCATAGTTTGCGAGGATGTTGAGCTGGCTGGCCTGCTCAGGGCCAAGGTGCAACTTCATGTATTCCTTGATCAAAATGTCGAGACCGCATGATACAACGGCGAATGGAATCTTCTGCTGGCAAACGTAATTATGGAACTTGACAAAGCCCGGATCCAGCTCAGCATCACGCACTAGATCAAGACCTTCTTCCCAGGTCAGACTGACCGAGTCCCAGAAAAGATGCATTGCCTCACTATTTTGAAAGAGGAAATGATGGCGAAAAAGGAACTGTGAGAATAGAGGATTTTTTTCTGAAAGGAAAAGAAGAATGCTCGAGACAGAGATTTGAGAATTGTTGCATAGGCCAGTAATACAGGAACAGTAGCACTGCTCGAGGGGAATGGTAGACCTGGGTGTGGTTCACTTACAGAAAAGTCATCTCATGGCTCAGGACCTTAGCATCGAGGGCCTTTCGGTTGGCATAGCCCATGCCACTGTCAATTAGAATGCATCCAGTGTCCTTCAGACAGATTGTGCCATCGAAATCAGAGAAAACTTGAACAGCGGGCATAATGAGGAATGGGTAATGGGAATTGCGATGCGGGAATGAAACAAGTGGATGTAGTGTAGGGTTATAGCCTCTACGATACTCGTGGGACCTGTATTTATAATAGTCCAGCAAGATACCCGTTTTAGTACCTTTTGATAAAAAAGTGGGTTAGATCTGAGTCGAATTCATTTTATCGAGCCTATGTGGGTGTGGGTGACAATACAGCATCGGTATGCCCATTCCCCTATTACGCTTTTCCTGTTCCTCCGCCCCCGAGCGTTGGATCGAACCTGGCCACTCATCCAGGCCACCCCTCTCCAGTCCCTCTCCGCACGTCCGTGTGCTCAGCAACATCATCATCCTGCAATCCCCCAGCATGGCAATTGTTTCCCAATGACCCACAAACATCCCCCTCCCCACAGACCAACTCTGCCAGCCTGTCAATTTCAAGCTCTCCTTCCCCCTCCGTCCACTTCTAAAACATTTCTGCTTTGTTAGTCAAAAAAGGTTATTACATTCCTACGACCTTCCCCCCTCCTATGATCGGTGGCAACTCGCTGGAGGTTGTAGGAGATTCGGTGAGGATGCATTCGCGCAGAAAGGCTTATGTGATGACTATGATAACCACGATAAGCTGAATTATTCCGAGCAACCTGTAAAAACTCATGGGAAAACACAAACGAGAGTGGGCAAAGTTCACTCGCCGTGAGAGGTAAAGCACACTTCGTAATGCAAAGAAAACAACACAACAAGAAAATAGCTAATCATAGACTCTTCTAGCCTTAAGGATAAGATTTGAGCCATGTTTATCTAAGGCGCGTGTTCTATTCTTACCACTCCTCCCGCTACTTCCACAAGAACTGAGCGGGTAACTACGCCGAACATCGCATATGATAACAAACTGTCAAAGTTATCTTTGAGTAAAGGGTCCAGATACCTGAAGCATCCATGCCTGAAAAGGTAACCAGCGTGTTCGCCTCACCAGCTCGTGATGAAGTCCCAAAACTCAAAAATCGGTTATTTTTGGGTCAAAGGATTTGTAGGATAAAAAAAATCAAAAGTCTTCGTCCACCATGTAAAAATAAACTTTGCCGTAGTCTTGTGCTACTCGACCTAAATCCTCCAGGGAACTCACAAGCGCCACCTCCGAATGAGAGCCATTGGCAGCGGAAAAGAAAAACAATGGACGTACGCGGCGTGTTTGTCTGCCAACTGTAGAGTTTTTTTTGGCAAACATGTACTTTCTTCATGTAGGGAGCATAAAGGGTGCTCCAGCTAGTAACAAGTGGACCCTGGGCGTGGCCATTCGCGTAGGACAAGATACAAATTTAGCTTGACTCAAGAGCGACCCTTTGAGGCTTTGATCTTTGACCTTGTGAATTCAGAGAGTATGTACATATTCCGATTCAACCTTGGTAATGATTCTATTTTCAGAGAAAGGTCCATTTCAAAGATCTCAGACACGGCCCATTCGGTCCTTGCACCGCATCGAGTATGTACATTTGACACTGTGCACACGGATACGACGCATATCGATATGTTTTCAATAGGAATCCGAGGTTGTAATACTGAACCTTTTTAAGGCGATTGATATTGCCACAGAAATATTATCCGTTTTCTTTCTTGCTTTCTGAAGTGAATCTCAAAGTTGGCAGTGTCGTTATAGAATGTGTCTGTTGGCAGGGCTCCCTGTTCAAACAAGATTGCCGATTGGGTTGTGTTGGCTAGGTCCATAAAGCTGGTTTGACGCGGTGATAATAAAAGAATACATTTTCTTTCCCTTAGAGAGGATCCTCCAAGAGTTTGAAATGACAAGTACATAGTCCAGAAAATAGTATTATTTGAAGACAAACCCGGAAAGTGGTCAATTTGCCCCCTTTGTTTCAGGGAGGGTGATGCTGAAGGCACCAGAAAAGCTGGCAAGAAGACAGCTGACTTTCCGCAGCCCAGCATTAAAGCAACGCTGCCATCAAGATCGCCAAATTTTTTAGACAATTCCTCCGTAGATGTCCCGCACCATGATATTTTGTAAATTGTCCTCTATGTTCTGCACATTTTTTATAAACAGCTGTTCGCTTGTATTGTGTTGGTTGAAAGAGAACAATAAAGAGGACGTGTGTGTGAGTACGAATGATTTCTAAGTATGTAACTGGGAAGCAGTGGTGCAGCTATCAAAGTTGGACGAAAGAGCATGCTTGAGATAATTCATCGCATTATGTTAGGCGGGTACTCAGCACCTCTCCTGCCTGACTCAGTGCAAAAAATGGCGTTTGTATTGCATTTGTAGATGTCTCATGGCGCACGTTTATTACCCTTCGAGCCATGAGTATCCTGCAGAAACCGCAAACGTTGCTTTGAGTCCTCTTGGCCATTGTCTGCGGCTATTTTATACCACTCCATCGCTTTGTTTATATGTTTATGAACACCGCGACCTTTCTCATACATTCGACCGAGATTGTGCTGAGCCGCTTTGAATCCTCTGGCTGCACCTTCGCGATACAACGCGATAGCATCTGAGTCACTTGCTGGTGTTCGATAATGAGGAGATGTCAACCATTCAATATGGATAAGCGCAGCTGGATCTTTGTCGCCAGCCTCCCGAATCAAGCTAAGAGCTTTGTTGTCGTCCCGTTCAACACAAATTCCAAGCTCGTACATTGATCCCAAGTTGAACATGGCATAGTGATCACCATGGTCCACACCTTTGGAGTACCATTCAAATGCGAGTTGGTCATTCTGATTGACTCCTTGTCCGAGATCATATCGCCAGCCAACACTATTCTGAGTAGCTGGGCAACTTTCTGCAGCCTTCAAAAACCACGCGGATGCTTTGGCATCACTCTGTCGAACCCCACGGCCACTCTCATACATAAATCCAATATTGACCTGCGCGTATGGATGTCCCTGTTCTGCTGCTTTGCGGTACCATGCGACTGCATTAATATTACTCTGTTCGACTCCACGACCGTCTTCATACATACGTCCAAGGTTGTACTGCCCTTCAGCATCTTCTTGATCTGCTGCTTTACGGTAACACGCGGCTGCCTCGATATCATTCTGTTCGACTCCACGACCAGCTTCATACATACGTCCAAGGTTGTACTGCCCTTCAGCATCTTCTTGATCTGCTGCTTTACGGTAACATGCGGCTGCCTCGATATCATTCTGCTCGACTCCACGACCCCTCTGATGCATTTCTCCAAGGCTGCACTGCGCTGATGCATATCCCTGATCTGCTGCCTTACGGAACCATGCGACTGCCTCAGTATCACTCTGTGCGACTCCACAACCATTCAAATACATGCGTCCAAGTCTGTACTGCCCGTGCGCAGACCCATGTTCTGCTGCTTTGTGGAAACAGGCGGCTGCCTCGACATCACTCTGTTCGACTCCATGGCCGTACATGTACATGTCCGCAAGAACCCACAGGGCTGGGTCATGTCCTTGATCTGCTGCCTTGCGGGGCCACGTGGCTGCTTCAACATAACTCTGTTCGACTCCCTGGCCATATCTATATTTAATTCCAAGGTTGGACTGTGCCATTGCATCCCCTTGATCTGCTGCCTTGCGGAGCCAGGCAATTGCCTTGACATAACTCTGCTCGACTCCCCAACCACAGCAATAGAATGATGCAAGATTGACCTGCGCTCCTGTATCTCCTTGTTCTGCTGCCTTGAGATACCATGCAGCTGCCTGAACATGATGATGCTCAGCTGCACTATTCGCATACGAAAGTCCAATTTTAAACTGCGTTGTTGCACTCCCTTGTTCTGCTGCTTTGTGGTACCATGCAGCTGCCTCGATATCGTTCTGTTCGAAACCGCCATGACCATGTAAATACAAGCTTCCAAGGAAAAGCCGTGCGTCAACATTCCCTTGATTAGCAGCTTTCTGAATCCATGTGACTGCTTGTGTATAATCTGGCACAGGGCCACGAAGATGTGCCACGCCAAGGTAGAGCTCTCCTTTCGCGTAACCTTGAGCTGCTGCTCTGCTGTACCATGATATAGCCTTCGCATCACTCTGCTCAACTCCGTGACCTTTCTCATACATAATCCCAAGCTGAACCTGTGCTTCTGCATAGTTTTGCTCAGCTGACTTACGAATCCACTCGACAGCTTCCACATCACTCTGCTCAGCGCCTCGACCAAGCTTGATGATCAATCCGAGGTGGACCTGGGATACTGCATGCCCTGATTCTGCTGCAAAACTATACCAATGGCATGCCTTCTCGTAAGACTGTTCGACTCCACGACCATGATTGTACATCGACCCAAGCCCAAACTGTGCTTCCGCCATACCTTGTTCCGCTGCTAGTCTCATCCATCTGAACGCCTCTTCGTCACTTTGACAAACCCCATGGCCACGAGAATACATCAACCCAGTGTTGAACTGTGCAATAGCATTGCCTTGTGTTGCTGATTGCAGAAACCAATAACTGGCCTCAGTATCACTTTGTGGTGTTCCTCGCCCATGAGCACAGATCACACCAAAACGGAGTTGTGCCTGTGCATCTCCACCTTCTGCTGCCATACGGTACCATTTAATGACCTCGTTGTCGCCAATGCTTTGGCTTGTTCTGGTATTGCTCTCATACAACATTCCAAGCCTCAGCTGGGCTGTGGTGTGGCCTTGTTCAGCTGCCTTGCGGTACCAAAGAGGAGCATCCTCAACAGTCCCATTATCAATCAAACCTCGCTCAAATAGCCATCCAAGGAATAACTGAGCATCCGCCTTCCCTTCTGTGGCTGCACGGCGCAGATACTTCAACACTTCATCCTCGCTATCCTGATGACCTGATTTAGAATCTCCTTGAAGGTCGTCGACAATCGAAAGTTCATCGAACGCATCATCAAGTTCATCGTCGGATGTTCCCTTGCATATCGCGGCAAATGTACTAATGCTAAGTGACAATTGGCTACCTATAGTCTCACATGGCATCGGTGTCAGAGCATCCTTGACGAGAACCACGTCGCAGGCATTTGGTCGTTGCTCAGGATCTTGTTTCCAGCACTTCTCAATCCACAGCCGGTATTCCAGTGGGGTATTCTCAGGTATCACCTCACGCTGACCGCTCTTGACATGCTCAATAATCACCATGTTGTCGTGCTGATCATCGAACGGCTCCGGTCGATTGGCTGCCATGGCCCACATCACCATCCCAAGTGCATATACATCCGATTTGGTCGAGTATCGCGGTCTCAACTCTAACGCCTCTGGAGCTGCCCATCGTAGCGTCCCTTTGAACGATGTTGTCGACCTGGATGAGCTTAGAGTCTTGACTTTGGCGAGTCCAAAGTCACAGAGCTTGACCTCCATAAAGCGAGTGAGAAGGACATTGGCTGTCTTGAGGTCTCGGTGCAGGATATCGTAACTGTGGATATACTCGAGCCCACGAGCAATCTCGTGGGCGATTCGATTCTTGGTTGGCCAATCCGTAACTTCTCCTCTGACTATCGCTCCTGTGAGACTCCCTTTCTCAGCTAGGTCCATAACGATGTAGGTGTGGCCTTCGTGGTCGATGGTATCAAAGTACTGGATGATGTGTCGATGGCGAAGCCGCTTGAGGATGTCAATCTCTTTCTTGACGGCTGTTTGTGGGAGGTCAGCATGAGAGGCATAGCACTTTTTGGCAGCACAGGACTGTCCTGCTCTGAGCACACGATAGACACACCCAAAGCCACCTGAGCCTATCTGGTCACCAAGCTCAAATGAAGTCTACAGAAGAGAATTGACCATGTTAGCCAAAGTATCGCGTGTAGTGAGCAGATAGTTATGTAGAAAATGGTATTTTTGGATATTACCATCTGTTGAGGTTTCCACGGTTTGGAATGTATGAGAGAATGTGACAAAAGATGATGGAATGAAAGATGAGGAATGATGCAAATTCAGATGTAGGCGAGCATGGGCTTGTCTCAAGGGGGTGAACGCGGCCAAGTGTGGGAATATCTCGTGGAATGCATCACTTGAGTAGGAACCCCTTCCCTCCAAGCCCAGAATATCTGTCATCCACGTCACCGCTCAAGCATCCACCTCTCCCACAGAGTGTGTTTGTAGTAACGCGCTCCGTTCTCCACTGCTGTGTCCTCTTCCAAGTGGTAGAAAGAGAAGAGCATAATACTGGGTGTTCAAACTCCACAAGCAGCATTGGTGGTTACATCCACACACCATAGAAGGCTTTCCACACATTTTTCAACTTACTGCCCTCTAGGCAATATAGTTGAACAAGAAGATCAACTTCTCTCATGTTGCTCAGCTCTCTGAACTTTAGGACTTTATGATTTATCAAGGTCATATAATGTAGGAAGGTCTTAGGAGGAAGGAGAGTGCCGTTCCTATTTTCATTGACACCAGATGTGTTGTGTACTTATTTTATATTTTGCATATTTTTACTCTTCCTACCTTCATCATCCTCGATCTCATCCACTACATTTGTTGAACGTATCTACGGAGTTGTGCAACTCTTTAGAATCCTTTTTCAAACAGAATCTAGATCCAAGAGCAAGGAGCCATTCCGAGATCATGCTCTGATGATTCGAGAAGTGTGTCGTTCCTCTGATGATATAGCAATTCCCATGAGATAATGAGATGAGATAAATACCACTACTTCAAATCTTCGTACGATTTCATTTGTAGCTCATTCAGTTTAAAGAGACACGCTACATTCAACAGCGCAACTAATCACAGGAATTAACTAGCGGAAGAAATTCATAGTACCCATAAATGACTGGAGTTGATTATCCGTAGCGGGTACATCAGAGAGCTTGTTTATACAACGATTCGAAGCGTTGCAACTGCGTCCTCAGCATGGCCAACGAATCCTGGGTTAAGACATCGGGCGCGCAATGGCTGCTGGATTCTCAGGCATATCATCCATCTGCATAGCATTAGGAATGGATCATTCTGGATGCCTCTGCTGCATCCTATGGTGCAAGTAACAAATGCATTCATGTTCGTAGACAGTAGTCCTACATACAGTAGGATGGATCCTCCATTGTACAACGAATGGATCCATCCGATTGTGTGTATCACTAATATCTACGAACGTGTACGCATAATCCATTCCTGCACCATAAAAAGTCATTGTGCCATAAAATTTGCCATATCTGATATTGTGTTTGTAAGACACGCAAAACTGTGTCATAAGGCAGTTCCATCCGAACAGAAGTGCCTCCCGACCCCTTTTACTTAGACAATAAATTTTTTAATTTATTCGACTAGGGCCCATATAATATCTAGCAGGCATTTATTGGTTTCTAGCTTAAGCTGACTGCTCATGTTCTTCAGCTACTTAGAAATGGGCTCGATTTTCGATAACAAATCGCGTTAATTTTCCAGCTCATGAAGACCACTTGCACTGACTGCTAAGTAGGCCATGATTGCGGTATTTCACCACAACCGCTGGAGATTAGGTCGGTAACCAGTGTTGCTGTCCATCGGGGACAGCGATAAGTCTTGGATTTTTAAGAGAAGGCCAGAGCCAATGTAGAGGCACTAATGGCTGCGAGCTGGAGTTGGACCTTATCTTGACGGATCGCCGCAAGGGTCTTTCTAACTTTTTGTTGGGCGTGCTGAAATACTTGCGTCAGATGGCCGATGGAAAACGCATTCATGCAGCCTGCCACAGCATATCATACGGCAAACCTACGCATCACGTAGGTTGCCTCTGCGTGCATGCTCACGGTCCACATGAGGCTCTATAAAAACAACATTCAATGTTATCAGTAAAGAGGCATAGAGCTGAGGGCATTCCTGCACGCACAAAACATGTATCACACACACCGTGCACAAGGATTCCGACGACACAGACTTCTTCTTCCGGCCCAAGCTTGAGAATGGAATCCTTTGCAAGCTTCATTTCTTGACCCAGTTTGGTTCTGTCATCCCACATTTGAAAGTTTCTATTGCCTTTGACTTTTCTTTCTAATAAGATCAAAGAGAGTCGTCTCTTATTAACTACTGTTGTTATCGAAAAATCGGGAATGAGAAGATCTGTATATCCATCCTGGGTGTCTTCTTACATTGGTGCCCCTTTTGCATACAAAAAATGGCATAAAGTTCAGATCGATGGCCAGATACAAAAACTTGGTGCAAGAGACTCAATAACACTTCCTATAAATGGCCTACCTAATAGATTCACATGTCGATCTCCGTCAAGTAATGCTGTAGTATTATCATGAAGGGAGGGGTCGGGCCCAGATATTGGAGTCGCTGTGAAGCTGTAATACTCCTGCAGCGAGAGTGAGCGTGGATCAAAGGGATTAGAATTCAGTAATGTTGCAATCCCAGTGTTCCAGTGCTGCAATTTTATGGAGAATTCTGCACGCATTGCACGAGGCCTTTAATAAATCTTAGCTCAGATCATTGCATGGTTGACGTAGAACCATCTGGCTAACTGATTGTTCAGTGTACAATAGCTAAACATAGCACTTGAACAATAAGGGATGCCAAGACAATAATAATCATTCATCTTCACAAAGAGCGCACCCACCGTACGCGCATCAGCAAGGGTGGGCGATTTGAATGATGATGTTGTTATTGTTGATATCACTGACAGAAAAGTGATCGCTATCGGTGAAATCAATTAAATATGCTCTTTGACAGACTCTTTCAGTGAAGATTAGAGCTTAATTATATAATAACAGTGATAGAGAAGTGGGGGGAGGCCTCAACTTGATTTGGTCTCTTCAAAATGCAACCCATGGCATTTCCTGTCCCTACATTGGATCCAAGGTCGACTAGGACTTTATGATTTCTCGTATGTACAAAATTACCTTAGCAGACTATAACCGCCCTATTCTCGTATCCTTTGATATCGTAAAGACCTTCCACATACCATTGATAGAATATCTCAGGGTTAAATCACAGCACACGGTACAGGCCATTACGCTCCACAGATCCTATACTAACACAAGCCTGTTCAAAGGGTGCTCAAGATTTTTTTCATCACTCTGTGATCCGGGTGCATCTACATGTTCATGTCACCATTACTATCTATACCACTTTCCAATAGCCACTTTTCCATGATGCCATCACATAGAGACACCACTCAATGACTGTTATCCCACTTTCTGATTCAAATGTCATACAACTTCTACACAGACAACTTTGTTTCGAATGTGAAATTCAAATAGCATCGTAAAGGAGATCGCGATCGCACGTCGCATGATACAAGTAAGAAGGTTAAAAACAGGTGCAACCACAGCGATCAAGGGACAGCAATGAACTAAAAATAATGGATTTAGGTTAGAACATGGCACGGAAAACATGTACAAGCCTATATGGTGCACCATACAAGGCCGCTTTAATCGCTAGCGTAGAAACCAAGTGCATACTCTTCGAGTTCTGCGTGACATCTGATGTTATTCTGCCTGCTGGAACTGAGAGTTTTTTTTTCTGCATCACATCTTGTTTCTAGAGATTCCTTGATTGCTCGTCATTAATGAATGTAGCATATTCTCTTGGCATTCTTAGCAAGTGCCAAATGGCGTAAACCTTGATCACCCTGCTTGCTTTGTGGCATCTGATCTTGCACAATATGGGTAAAGGTTTTCAAGGAGAAACAAAAAGACACGGATTTGGCGATTAGCCAGCACCATAAGGCAGCCCAATCACCCACTGATCGCTCGGTTCAATTGGTCAGCGCAAGATTCCTGCAAGAGCTTTCATGATGGGAAAGAATATGGTTGGCAGAATGGGCAGTAATCAGACAACGGTTCAGAACCTCAAGGTCGCGAAAATTGATAATGTCTTTAGTTCTTTCTTATGTCAAGGGGGTTGTCTCTGGCGTCGATCAAGGTGAATACTGCAGTCAGAAGCGTGGAAAGGCAAATGCCTCCAAGAAGTGTTTTCCATTACCCTTCCCTGTCATAGACTAGGATTGGTCAAGGCAATACCCAGAAAACCTGTTGCAAAGACGGGGGACTCTGACCCTCTGGTTTTGTATTCAAAGATAAATGGTATGCCATCTGGGAAAAACATTCTCTTGTCTTTATCATTCAATTGATGACTTTTCATGTATTTTCAATACCAATACATACAGAGGATTCGCCATACTGCGATCATGTCGTTTCTTGTTGATGATCATGTTTGTTCTCATAGCCGTTGCCACTCCAAAAAAATTAGTCAATAAAGTAACGGGTACGAATCGTACGTTGAGTCCATTTTGTCTAGACCATGTTTTCCTTGCATCTAGCCTTGGCAAAGTTCTATGTACAACAGTCTCTATCAATGCAGTTCTATTCGCTTATCTTTTGATTTAACTTTTTTGGTTTCCCTAGCCTTGTTCAGTAAGAATACGTTATTGTTGTTCATTCAATAGCTGGAAGAATAAACCAAAAGAATAATACCTTGAGCTGGCTAAACCTGATGTATAGTTACGGGATGAGAAGGTACTCATCTACTTCACTTTCGCTTGCATGCATACGCGAAGGTTCTATTACTTTGTTGTTTGTTAAGAATGTAATGCCGTTGTATTGCCGTTAATATGGAAACCAACCAGTATTACTAGCGGGGTTAGGAAACACGGCGCGGTAGAAAAGCATAACAACAGCCGTGTACCACCACAATAGAAATACCCTGCGGTGCTGCACTGCACCTCTCTACCAATGAAACTTTGATTAATTTCTCAAGGAAACTATGTTTCAGCACTGCCAACTTGGGAAATGATTGTACAGCTGGTATCTACACGCCTGCTTCGTTGTTCATTGTGGCAACAACGTGGAGGGGTATTTCTGTCAGAAGTCTTGGGCTTTTGGAATTACAAGAAAAACGCGTATTTCTGTATGACTGGATGTACTCTGCATGCAATAATCTATTTCCATGGTTTCCCTGCTCATGTTTGCTTCGTTCCCGTCATTTCTTGGGTGCCAATGTTCTCACGCCAGAATGATTGGTTCGACTTTTGCACACCATGTACACACCATCCCGAGAAACTCTTGACGCGTATAAATACGATGCTTCGCTTTCGCAAAATTTCAAGTACCAATCTCACTTACTCCTGTCCCTCTTCACTAAGTAAGTGCCCGTCTTTTCTCTCCTTCACTACTGTATACACTTCAAGATTCATCTTTGTCTTGGTAGCCTTCAGATACTTAATTATTCTCACTCTTTTTCTTCCAGGATGTCGACACACACTTCTCCCAATTCTAGCAACTCGTGGTCCTTGAAGTCGTGCCTCAAGGTTGCAGCTGGTCTCGCTCTCCTGTCTAACATTGCCATTGTCAACGCATGCCAATCGTCGACTCTGGAGGCAAAGTGGGATGTCAAGACTAAGCATGTTTGCAAAGGACGAAACTGCTATGATATTGATACCTTGAATGTGACCTATCAGCTCGCCATTAAGGACCGTTACAATGGAAGAATCGACTTCACGGTTCCAAGCACTTCGAGCATCAAGAATCTTGGCACGAAATGCTCCAATGATGGTGGCTTCTGTGTCACATTCAAGTCTCCTACCGACGTTGAACTTGGCTTCAATGGCTATGTCAGGAAGTACAATACCATTCATTATAAGGAAGGAAATTTGAAGGATTATGGCAAAACCCATTACTGGGATTGTCTTGATTAGAATAGGCGCTCTTCTCTTCCTCGACATTCCACCCCTTTTCGTTGAACCAATGCAGCTTCTTATCATTCATATTGCCCATCAAGGAGCGTTTCTGGTTGTACTTTTTTGGTTTCGAGGATTATAGGAATAAATTTCCCTTTTTCCGATATAAAATTTATGTGCGCGTTTGCTGGTCCATGATTAGGTGCTGGTCCCCATGGAAAGACGTATATTCTATTTGAGGATCACAAGTCTAAAAGTTGCGAGCCATACTCGTACTTTGTCTATACACAACAAACACACTTTGGGTCCTTTTCATTCTTGTATTAGCAGTGTCAACAGAGTTGTGAATATAGCTGACCCCATTATTACCTTTACTAATTCGATATAGGAGAACAGTTTCCATTTCCGAGATATCGAATAGATATGTGCAGAATATTATCCAACAACTTGCCTGTCTTATAGAGGCTCCACCTTTAAATTTGAAGGCCAGATATTAAACACTGCTGTACTTTCATTCAGTGTTACACCACTTCTCTACTCGCAACTACACAGAGTTTCGATCCTACGGAAAGTCAAGCGTGAATACTGGGCGTGTGGACATGCGACAATGATCAGACTGGCCCCTTCGTATTCACCACCCTAACCAGGTGCACCAAGGGTTTACCTAGATCTGAGTAACCGTTAAAATACCTTATATCGCACCATGTTTTTTTTCTATTGTGGCTCTCTTCTTTTTTTCGAGTATTCCTATGATAAAAGCCGCTTCTTAGCCTTGATCAACTCACCATATGGGCCGTAGTGGCGCGTGATCCAGCTATTACTCAGTAGATCAAGAAGAGTCAGACCATATGGACGTGCTACCACGGAGAGATGAAGATCGACCCAAGTTAACCAAATTCATGTGCACATCGATACTACCTGACATGAAAACATCAAATTCGGCCACCTCGCTTGTGACTTTGGCCTATATACTCTGTACCTTTGCACCATTGGCTTGATGTGCAAGAAAAAATACATGTCATCCCTACCAAACAGCCAGGAATTGATCCAAGAGAGAGTCATTGTAGAAGGCGTAACTGTCCCTAAGCCTCAAATTAGATCCACAGAAGAAGCACAGTACCAAAAAGGTCCACATCCATGGTGATACAATGCTGCGATGGTTTATTCATACGAAGAGAGGAAAGCGCTGGTGGTTCACATGTGTAATTATTGAGTGTTTGTTGACATCCATGTTGTCTTGCAGCTGTTTTCTTCAACCTGTTAGCACAGATATACCCTGTTGTGTCTCCTATCGTGTTGGACATGTAGAGTGGCGAAGGCAGTGGCTTGCGTGGCTAATTCTCTAACTGGTAGCGTGGCTTGGATGAATAATGAAAGTCTTTTCTGGGCTTAAAGTGTGGATGTCTTACAAGGATGACAAAGGTTTCGAAACCGTATGATTTGTATCTTTAGATGGGTGGTTTGATTGCAGCCTCAGGCGGATAGAGTTGCCAGGGAGATTCAGTGTTTGAGCGAGTCTACCAGCCAAATTGACTTACAGTAACAGTGGAATGCCCGTTGTCCATAACAGACTCGGATGCACCAAAATCTGTGTAAAAGATCTTGCATGTTGACAGTGTCTAAGCTAAACTGTATAGCAGATTGTTCAGTTGTGTGGACAATTATCATGGTAGTGGTCACGCCATGTCCAATATTGGTCATAGGAGTATGTTTGAGAGACAATCATTATTGTTTTTTACACACTTTTCGCCTTTAGTGGCTCGGATATGCACCGAAATCAGCACATATTCAATTGGTTTGCATCCTAAAAGGACTCTGCCAATGGTATAAAAAAGCCTTTCACCAACCAGATCTATAGCAATGCTTCTTTCTGTTGATATCTCTTTATTCATAAATACTCGCGCTCCTTTTATCTTAAGGCTTGGCTGCTGTTGGCTGGCTGCAGTCTTCAGGGATCGGCGAATCGGGGTCGATTGGAGGAAGGATAACACGGCCTACCGGCAGGTAGCGATGATGATTTTGATAAAACTTGAGCCAGCCATCAATGGCCTATAGCAAAGAATGGGGGTGATGGAGTAAAAGAGAACAAGAATGTGGTCAGTCTTCAGATAGCAATCAATGTCCTTCTAGTATACGGCACATATCTAACGGATTGTTCAACATGACCAATGCGCCACTAAAGAAAGTAATAGCGCAGCCAGCTGCAAACAGACATAACCACATGGATCAATGGGTCTATGATACACATTCAAATTTCCATATGTATAAAAAAAGTCTTTTTTTTGTCCTCGTTGAGCGTGTCTTCTTACCGCAAGGTCTCCTGGCGAAAGTCCTCGGAGGTCGTGTGTGAGATGGGTCTGGAAGCATCCAGTAGCATAGGCTCGCGACGCATCCTTGCCTGAGAAAAAGCCATACGCGCCACCCTGGTTTTGAGTGAAAGACGGAAATAATTCAAACGAGTTATTTTTAGTAGAAGAGCAAGAAAAAAAAATACCATGATGGTAACATAATGCCATACGTTTGTGCCTGTCCCATAGAAAGAAAAAAAATTCATGGGATCCAGGTACCGCATCGTAATGCGAGCATTCGCCCACGTCAGGGAGTGAGGAGAGAATCTTTACCTTGGCGTAGAACGGGCCTCCTGATGTCACATCAAAGACTTCGCCCCTAGAAAGTTGTTGGACAAAAACGGTACCGGGTTTCAAAGACACGGTGAGATGGGGCATTCGCGCATGTCACACCAGAGTTGCAGCATTCATATTCATATTCGCCCCCTTTTTCTCCTCCTCCTCCTCTTCCTCCTCGTAGTGTTCTCTTCTGTTTCCACTTACTTGATAGCAAGATATATAGGCTTGTTAGGATCTGTTCCGTCGTATTGGGCAAGCTCCTCCGGAGTGAAGACAATATTCTTTCGCGGTAACCATCTCCGCCAGTTGCTGTATTTGCCCTGGTATCCCCACAGCCAGCTGTCCGTGACAAGGTACGACATCAAGAAGAAGAAGACGATTGGCAGTACAATGATTTGTGCAACAGCACTCTTGCCCAGCTTTTGCTTCCCCTTGTTGTTGGCCTTGCCTTTTTTACGCGTTGATGATGATGTGGCTGTACTTGACTGCGTCGTCGTGCTACTTGTCGAAAAGTCACCGACAACATTGTCTTTCACCTGGACCAAGCGAGTGCGCATCTTTGCGCCTTGTTCATGCTGAGGGCCTGCCATGGGATCACGCTGTTTTTCCAAATGCGTCAAATGTTGCGAGAAGATGAAATGCGGTAGTGTTTCGTTTTTGAACGGAATGGTAACAAAAGGGCTGAAAGATGTCTTTCCATTTTTGTTTCTCCAGTTGAATAAAAAGGAGACGGTCCAAAATGTGTGAGAAGGACAGCATTTTTTTGTCTCTTCAGAGCATCCGAGCATGGTTCAGCGTGTGTACGCACAGAGCCCCTTCCTTTAACGGAAGATCTGTCCAGTTCACATCTGCAACCCTAACTCTCGTAAAAGCAAAAAATCGTAGGAGAGGTGCAACGCCGCGACCGGTAAGGAGAAAAAAAAACCGTGTCTACGATTGTTGGTCACACCACAAGGGAAGATACTCTCGCAACGGTAGTCCAAATCACTGACTGATTGAATCCGTTGGTTATCTTTACCTTTTTCTATTCATCATCTCTGCAGGTAATGACACGAACTTGGCTCCTGAGATACCTGTTCCTGTCATTGTGTGTGCCCGAGCGAGTCTCGCGTAATAACTGGAACTATCATGGAGAATGGTTTTACAGCCATTTTCTCGGCAAAGCTCTCTTTCTGTATATTCAAAAGACATAAAAAACGATTAAAAAAAACTGCGATGTCGCCAAGAATGTCTGTTACGTCTCATATACCATGAGGAGCTTTGGGTTCAGTCACGTAAGGTTTCCTGTGCGTCCTTTGCTTTTCATTCTCTTTGACCCCATTCTTTCTCAACAACGTGTCTCTCCCTTCAACTGGCAACGAGTGTGGGAAAGGAGGGGTGAGAAAAGTCAGGATAAAAACGACTACTTGCATAATTTGTTGCCGACTCGAAAAACCGCTTGAAACAACCTATGCTTACACCATCCCCTTTCACGATATGCGACATCTCGAAGATATTCCCAGACTACGCTCGGGCCCTTCTCTACTCATCCCCTACTTTTTCGTTCAGGAACTCGGATCGTCTTCGTCAAAGCACATTGGAGAGGAAAGCATATTTAAACCACCTTCTCCCATAGCCGTCCCAATACCACTTTGAATTTTTTTTCCCTCTACCACTTTAACGTCACTGAAAGCATGTGTCCTTAGAACTAAAGAACCATCCATATCTCAATAGGAACTTTTATATCTTTTTTCTTTTTTCTAAAGCCAAAAGAAAACACAACCCTCTTCTTCGATTACATTTGCTCAAAACAAGTCATGAAAACCTTCGCCAGCAACCTCTTCGTCGTCCTTGTCCTCCTTCTCCAAATCGGCTTCACCCTCGCAGACCCAAATGTGCGCTATTTGATCGGCCTGGTCAAGCACGATCGCTGGGTGCGCGTCGCACCATCCGCCAGCCCGAATTTGGACCGCATCAAGGCCGACGACCGCACCCCCAAGGGCCTCGCCTATGCCTGGGAACTCAAGCCGACCGAGCACAGTTCGCGATCGTTCGAGATCCGCAATGCTGCCACGGGCTTCTCCATCACTGGTTATGACATGGAGGGAGTCGAGTTAACCGCAGTACCTGGAAGCGGTTCCACCTGGGAAATCGTCCAGTTCCACGGCGCACGCTTCATCATTTACTTGGCTAACACAAATCTCGTCTGGACTTATGACCATTCCAACAAGGATCATGGGGGCATCGATGGTGTCGTGCGCCTGCGCAAGTATGGGGAGGACACCCACGGTCAAGTCTGGACCTTGGTCGCCGATCATGACGATGATTTCTAAAAAACAATACATACCCAAAAAGAAAAAAAAGAAGGGGGGTGGTGCGAGGCGGGACGGTGCTTCCCGCTCACCATCGCGTGCGTGTACCCTCAACCCTCCCATTCCTTCCTCTTCCTCACGCCACCTCCTCCCAACTAAATAAATAATCTACGTCAATTCTTTTGACTCTTCCATGCTCCTCATAGGCAACTCTCAGTGAAGAATGATTCTTTTGTAGTCTCTTTGTTCATTATCATTTATCATTTATTTAAAACGTGTGATAATCGTTGTATCGTTGGCACGCAACACTGCAACATTTCACTGATAACAATGTAGGATGTATGCTTTTATTGGGTTCCTTTTTTCTACTCTTCTTTCTTTTTTTTTTCTTACATCAAGCAACGCTAGACGAACGCACACTCCGAAAATTGATTTTGAAGTGTCAAAGAGTGCCAGCGGGATGTCGAAGAGACTAATAGAAACAATAGAAAGAGGAATAACTAAAAAGGTGACTAATGCGAGGGACAAGAGAGATAAAAAGAGAGAGACAGGTTGAGGATGAGAGAGCGAGAGAGATGGATAAATGTGGCAGATAGAATACAAACAAGAACGAGTGACACGCAAGAATATAAAAAAAGACAAAAGAAAGAGCAAGGCGACTATGTATACGAAATGGAAAAAAAAACACGAGTAGAGATTCTACTCGCCACGGTCAAGTCGGCTGATCAAATTATCAACGTCCTTCACCGCAATGACAGGTCCATGCCCTGAGCACTTGGCCTTAGCCTTGAGCTCTGCGCACAGGTCATCAATTTCCACATCGTCAAACTTGGGATGCTTTGCAATCTGCTCCCATGCCTGCGGGCAAGGAATGGCCTCCTCATCCGGTTCCAGAAGTGGCAGAGAACCATGCTCACCAAGGCAAGGACCATCTGTGGCGCCTGCCGACACTGGTGATGCTGCCTTTTCAGCCTTTTGCTGTGGTGTCGCTGTTGTCTGTGTGCCAAGTCCAACAACTGGTGAGGTAGTGACATTTGCAGTGTGGCCAGGCTTGAGATGCTCAAAGAACGCCTGGCTCTCTTCGCGTGCCGGTGTTTCTGCCACATGTGCATAGGCGTTGGTGTAATTGAGCAATTGGTCGTTGAAGAGCAGGCCTTCAATCGGATCATCCTGGAACGGGACAGGATCCTCAAAGTCGGCAAAGAATTCTCTGTTGTCTGTTGGGTCCCGGAAATCTGTGAACAGCGCCTGGGTTTGTTCAAACGTCGCCATGGGCATCGACATTGGTGCAGCAGGTGGCGTGAAGCGAACATTGCCATCCTTGTCAGTCTCAAACAACGGTGTGTTGGCAAGCTCTTCCAAAGTTGGAGAAGCGCCATTGTCTGAATGGACAGCCACCGTGCTCAATGGACTCAAATGGTCATAGACAGTTGAATTGCTGCCTGATGGAATCGATGCTGGCACTGATGTGGTTGGAATGAAACTTGCGGATGCGCTGACATGACTTAAGAATGCTGCTGCTGAGACAGGTTGCTGTGCCTGGAGCTGTTGCTGCTCGGACGGTGTCACCTTGGTTGCAGAAGACTGTAATTGTTGCTGTTGCTGTTGCTGCTGCTGTTGTTGTTGACGCTGTTGGTGGCTAGCATCCAATAGGCTTGAAATCACACTGTCATGAAGTGCTGTGCTTCCTGCAAATCTGGGTACAACACCGACGCTCTCTGAGAAGGCAATATGGGTAATTGGTTCCTGCTCAGGCGTGGGAAGATCATGGTTCTGGGGTGAGTTGGGGACACTGTCACCACCAGAGGAAGGAGGTGTCCAGGGTTGATGTTGTTCAGAGCTAGCAATTTTTGCTACAGCTGTGTTGGGTACGCTCTTGGGGACTCCCGGGGTGGTCTTGTACTCAAGAGGCTGTGACAATGGGCTTGGGGTTAACAACTCTGTACTCGAAGCACGGCTGCTTGTTTCATCGGGAACTGTAACTGCAGGGGAATGCTGCTGAAGTGTGGAAACAGGCTGATGTTGCTGCAGACGAGTAGGGTTCTCAGAAAGCGAGCGTGTGATGGGCAGGTTATACAAGCCTGGCTGGCTGATAGGGAAGTCGAACGTAAAAGACTGCTCCTTCAAGAAATAGTTTTCAGTCTCGAGTTTCTGCACAAGGACTTTGAGGTTCATATTCTCCTCTTCCAGCTGCTTGGTGGTCTTGGAGGAGTGAGTCTCTTCGAGCTCCTTGATGCGATCCTCGAGCGACTTGACATAGCGTTCCTTGCGCTCACGGAATGCACGCTGTGCAGCTCTGTTTTGCGCCTGTAAAATGAAAAATAAGCATCGCACTCGTTAGTATCGGTGCACATGTGTTTCCCATTTTTACCCCGCCGTCTTTTTGCTCAGAGAATGTCAGAAAAATCGAAATGGAGATATCAGCGGCGTTCAACAAAGGAGACAAACAACTCTAATCTTGTTGTTGCGATGGGTTGCTTTTTTTTCAAGGCTGTGTATTTTGTCCGACGAGGGAGGAAGAGCAAGACGTTGCATGGTAAGAGCGATAGTGAATCAAACGGCAACAAAGGACAGGGGAGGAACTGGGACAAAGGAAAGGGGGGCAAGAGAAGGACGGGAACAACGTCGACAAGGACAACACTTGCAGGGGTGGAAAATAACGACCAAATACGGTGCAGGGGCAAATCGCTAGCTCCGTCGATGACAAGGGGAATCAGCAGAGAGAGGGGGGTTTGAAGGGAGGGGAAGATCAAACGCAGATACCACGTATGAACGGGTGACCGGTGTCCAGAAAACTAGCGGGATACAAAAACAAAAAAAAATCACCGTAGCCCATGGTTCTTGAGAGATGAAGAAGCGCCGCGCACCAGACTATAAAAGCTTAAAGCACCAAAGCCGAAAGGTGGATCAACGCCGAAGTAGAGAGGATGGAAGGTTTACACACAAACAAATAGGTGTGATGGGGGAGGAACGAGGCAATAAGCCGAGATTTGATAGAAAGAATGATATGTACGCGTTTGTATACAAGGTGTGAGCAATGCCAAATCTTCGTCTCCGCCGTACTTTCTTCGGTCGGTTACGTCTCGAGCATATTTGCGTTATTAAAGCCAATCAGGCTGAAGCAGGCATCACTTTTGATGAACCATCCTGCTGGGCGAATATGGGCCCTGACCTCCTCCAACCCCTCACCCTTCTTTGGAGGATCATCAACTCCAAACAAAACAGAAGCAATGGAATAACGAACTTTTGGTGGAAGGGGGCTTCAAGAAAAAAAGTGTACAGGTGGAAGACGGAGTTGCGCGACCAATACTTTGCACATTTACAAATGACAAAGGGTCATAAACTATACCTTTCGCTTGTTGGTCGGTTCGGTTGTCAGCGGTTTGCGACCAGCCTTCTTTGGAGCAGGCTTGGACTCGGTATTCTTGCCTTCATCTGTTTTTTTTAAAGAGGTACGATGGTGTTGTTGTACCAATGGTCAAAGAGACCGGTTTAAGGCAACAGAGTGGTTACGATCGTCGCCACCGCCATTCCAACGGACGAGGGGAAGGGAGGATGGAAGGGAGAATGGAAGGGAGGAGGGCACCAATGCATAATGTAGGGTGGATTAGTGGGGTTGTTTGAAACACTGATGACAATGCGACAACTGATATGAAAAAAATGATTGACTGAGAGTGATAGAGAGAGGTTGCCATTGGGAGCAAAAAGGTTATGCAACTCACTTACCACCACTGTTCTCGCCTTCGGAATAGTGCAACGTCTCGTCATATGGTGCCTTGGGTGTAGCTGGTTATTTTAGTCAAGATAAAGAGTGTGCAAAAGCCAAGTATGAGGAAGAGTGAGCGAGTGGTACATCTTCAATATAGGGTACTCTACTTCTGCTAAGAGGATTGGTGTTCAATTCACCACCCACGTCAAGAGTACAGCCAAGTACCCTTCCTTCTCTGTCTGTTTCTCTCATTTTCTTTGGTCCTTTGTTGCTAGTATTGTACTCTTCCTCTGCTCAGGGTACTTATGAGATGGGAGTATATGAAGGGGATTGGCGGAGGGGGGGATGGTGTCCAAGTTGATTTGAAATGCATTTCTGAGCAGACGATTGTACTGCACTCAGCAACAATCATGACAGCGAAAAAGAACCCTATCGAAGTCTTTCCCTCCTGGTCTTCTCCCTCCTCCCAATATCAATTACTCCCTTTCCCCTCCAATATAAAATAGCCAGCAACATACGATTGGCATCATTCTTGTGATGCAAATGACTAACGACTGGCTTGGGTGTGGCCGAGGTCGTGGTCGCTGTAGGAACAACAGCGGGTACGGTGGCAGAACTGTCTCGATACTGCTCATGGTGGGCAATGGCGCTCGACAAGAGTGTCTGGGCTTCGAGGTTGGTCTCCAACAGTGTAGGCCAGTCATTGTCCTGCAACTGGATGGGGTAAATCACCGACGAAGCTGCGGTGCCAGCGGGCGAGGAATGCATCGACATGACACAGAAAAAGAAAAAAAGAAAAGAAAAAGAAAAGTAAAGAGAGAGATATGGAGTGGAAGAAAGAGAGTAGGGTGGAGGGGACAGAGCAAGAGGCCTGCTGGTTATCGTTTGCTGAGAGAGGTTTTGACTTTCTTTGAAGGAGCAAGTCGGCGAGGAAGCAAAGTCGATAAGGGAGGGAGAGGGGAAAGGGTGAAGAGGATGAGGAAAGGATTAGGAGAATAAATAAATGGTTGAAGAAGGGTTGAGGGTAGCGAGTGGAGGAGGATAAGAAGGGAAGGGTGGGTTGGACATAAAGATAGAGGGGAGACACTTTTTTTTTGTGGGCAATAAAGGAAAGGCAGTCCCCTCCAGAGTCCTTGTGGACACACAAGCCAGCTTCAAGCAAATATGTCATCCTCGCTGTCTTCTATTGGCCGTGTACACTCGCCGTTTCTTTTGCTCTTTCGCCCATCCTCACACTCTGTTTGCGATCTGTGCCTTCCTACCGTCTGTCCTTGTCTTTATCCACCAAAACACATATTCATTCTTCATGCGGTTCTCTTCTTCTCCCCGGCTTCTATTCTGTCTGTCTCCTTTCTCTTTTTTCCTACCTTCGTCTTACTGGATTGTCTCAATCTGATCTTGTCTTGCAGAGTGGCAACAGAATAAAAGGGACCACCTGCTGCACTGTCCCTTTCCCCTTTCCTCCGATAGGCCGAGTAAGCTGACTGACCCCTACGACGACGACGCCGTCTAACTGGGCAAGTCTGCGCAGACACTGATTTGAAGGTTCTCTAGCCTAGCCCATGATGCTATTTTCGGTGACGTAATTGAATTTTTTTTGCCCTATGGGTCCAAAACCTTGGTGGCAACCCTCCCTCTCCTTTTCCACATTGTTACCCTCTCTCACGTCTCCATTACCCATATGCAATTGCCAGGTGCATTTCCTGAAGAGAACCATCCGCCACTGAATGAGAACCATTTCCCTAGAGTAGAAACTCATGGTACCGGCACTACTGCTGCAGCTTCTTCTATTTCTGCTGCTCCTGCTGTTACTGCTGGCACAGTAGAAGCTAAAGTCATGCCTTCCCAGTCACGCGCCTTGGAGCTGCCGGAGATCGTGGCGTTGATTGGCCAGCACCTGGACCGGCCTTCGCTAGCGCGCGCCTTGCGCGTCTGTCGGCTCTGGCACCGCAGCCTCGTACCTGTGATGTGGTCTGCCCTAACTATCGACGCCAGCCATCGGCGATACCGGTCGTCGACTCTGTTTGAGCAATGGCTGGACTTGCTTGAACCAAACGTCCACTTCACTCGCTCCTTGGCGGTACTCTCGCACCGCTCACTGGATGACCCAGACATCCGAGACACCGGCACCAGTAGTAGCACCATCCCGTTTATTAATCCAGATGATCATCTCCTCCATAACAACCACCATATGAACACGACGGATGCCAGTCATTTCGACGGAGACGACGATGACGAGCTTCTTTCACCACTTCAAATTATAGCCAGGATCCTTTCCCTTCGGCACGCGACCAACCTTCAGTCCATCACTTTCCAGACAACTGAACCCGTGTATTCGATCCTACTCTCTGCCCAACGCATCGTCTCGCTCGAACGCCTCGACTTTCAGACTGCTGGCGGTGGACCCTCGCCTCTTTATTTGTCCGATGCCTTTTACGCCTACCCACACCTCCGCCATCTTCGCTTTGCGCCACTCTCCTCTTCATCTCCTTCGTCATCTTCCTTCACATTCATGTCAACAGCCCGTGGAAGCGAAATCCAAACAACGCTGGGACTCCACCAGTCACGATATCTGGCACTACAGACGCTCGACTTGCACAATGTCTCATGGCCAGCGAAGGATCTACTCACATTTGCAGCATGTTGTCCCGAGTTGCGCATGTTGGCAATCCGTGGAAGGGCCAAAGTCCCGTGGGACTGGACTGTTGAAACGATGCAAAAGTTGGCAGAGTTGTGCCCAAAGCTTGAGGTACTACATTTGCACCCGCGGTTCGGCACCGAGGTTGCTGAGCCATTGCTCGTCTGTGCACTCGAATGCCTGCCACAGCTGCGAAAACTAGAGATCCCGAATTGTCATTTCGGGACAGCTTTGTTTGATTTGTTAATGGATGACTCTTGTGGCACTTCTGGAGGCACTGGTGCAAGTATAAAACATGGTGGTAGTGGTGACGATGGTGGACATGCACGTGGCACCAAAATTGAAGATAGGGCTCAGCGGCGCATAGAACGTCTTTCCTCCTTGAACGTCAGTTACACACGCATGCCTGGTATCAATACTAAACAACTCACTACTTTGATGAAATATTCCACCAGGCTCCGCCACTTGGAAGCTATCGGCGTCTGTCTTGAACCATCTCTTCTGGACCCATCTGTTAAAGATCATGTATCCTGGCGACAACGGCAACAACCCCCACCCTCACCACCTCCACCGCCATCTTCTTCAATAGCATCAACTTCATGGTCGTCCCTCGTGTCGACCTTAACAGGCCTTACCATGACATCCACCTCACCGCCACCATCATTACCATTATCCTCCGTACCCTCAATATCCTCTACCTTTTCACCTCCACCTCCACCAACACAATTGACATGGGCATGCAAGAACTTGACGACGCTCAAGATTGGGTTTGCCATGTTTGGTGGTGACCTGTCAATCACCCGGGTCATTTACCGGCACCTGGCACAGTTTGAAGCACTCGAACATCTTTGTATCACGCCGTCCCATGTTCCCATCCGATTAGGACACGATGATAGCCAAGGCCCGTTGCTGGAATTACTTGCAACCCTCCGAAAGCTCCGAGTCTTTGATTCTCATGGGACCAGGGGGGATATGCGCGACCGACGAGTGGTCCAGTGGATGGCGAGGCATTGGCCCAAGCTGATGACCCTGCAAGTGTTTCTAGGAGGCGGTGAAGAAAATGGCGAGGATGGTGGTAGTGAAGCAGCAGAGCTGCAAAAGGACCAACATCGACAATTGGTCATGCAATGGTTCGCTGAAGAGGGTAGGTATGTGCAAGTCTTGGCTGCATAGAAGAAAAATTTGTTATTTTTTTTTGAAATACAACTGTACACCTTGGCATTTCAACTCCAAAAAAAAAACTTGATGCTCGAGTCAATTGTAAGGCGAATGGATGGTGTCATTGTATCAAATCAATTCTCCTCAAAAAAGAAAAAGACATTCGACAATATTTGGTTCTTTTCTTTTATGGGAAATTCAGTCTTTGTGCAGCCATTGGACAAGAGGCCATTGATTATTGCAATGCACAGAGAGAAAGATAGAAAAACATGTTTTAATGTAGAAAAAAAACCGAAATAATCGAGAACAAACCAATTGGACATAAAAAGGAACGAAAAACAGCAAAATAAATATTTCCCATCTTTACAAAATGTCATCGAGGGCATTTAGTAAAACTGGAAGGGAAATCCAAGGTGTAAGATGTTTTTTTCACTCTCTTTGCGATCAGCATATTGCTCTTGTTATACGGTACGTAGCTTAGCAGGTGTTCGGACCAATAATGAAAGCACATCCATCTTCGCCAGGTCGATCTGGGCAAACTGTTCCGCATGGTCTGGGCGCTCGAGGCAGCGCACCACCATAGTCACACTGGTACAGTGAATCCTTTTGATAACCGCAAATCTCGAGGAACGCACTGCCGCATGTCTAATATCACCCATGAAGAACAAAAAAAACAAAAAAGAGATGTTAGACATAACAGCAACTGGGAAGAATAGAGAATTTAAATATCTCGTCAAAAGATTTAAAAAAAAACTTACCGGGAGATATGTTCGGCACTCACAGTCTCTGTAGCAGCGACCAACGCCACCAGTGGCGTCGCACTGATCGGGTACGCCAGGGCAAATTCGGCCCTCCGTCGGCATGGCACCAATGGCGGAGCACTGCATGAGCATTGTTGGAACATAGCCGCAAGCTGGGTCGAACGATTTGCCGCAGATAGTACCTATGATTGGGCATGTGCAGGAGGTATCACAGCCATTGCCGGTCGGGAGTCGTTTGCACCGCTCATAACCACACTGCTGTACAAACTCGGCACGCGTTCCAGCTCCCTTGGCACATGACAAGAGCTGATCTGGTGGATAACCACAAGCCGTCGGGAAGTAAGATGAACAGATCTGTAACAAAAAGAAGTAGTTACATGTGATTAGTCATTTTGACTGGGGAAAAATAATAATGTGTGTTTTTTTTCCTTTGATCAAAAGTCTTTAGGGGACTTACCGGGTACTGATCATTGCAGAGACAGTCCGCACTAGTAGGAACACCACTCCTGCAGCAGCCGATCGGAATCGGCTCCTCGCCCTTTGTACACGAATAGTATCCTTCGGGTACTAAACCTGTACAATTCAGTTCTGTGGCACAGAAAGGACCATCAGCTGGACACTCGCATGAGCTGTCTTCGCACCTGCCTCCCATACAGATCGCACCCGACGGACAGTTCCTGGGAGGTTGATTAGGTCGAATGTTAAGTCCACTGCAGAAGTACACGGCATTCTGTACAAACCCGCATTGAGCAGGGAAATCGCTACCACAGACGTCACCGACCACAGTGCACGCGCATGGATCGGGCGTACATTGGTGGTTGGCTTCATCGCATCCCAGAGACCCACAGACTTGGACCGCCACAGGGTTCGCTCCAGCCCCAGTGCAGCTGTACAGCGTACCATCGGCGAGCGAGCACGCATCATCCCAGAACGAGCCACAGTGTCGCTGGGCATCTGGACAGGTGCAGTCTGGACGGCAGGTCGCCATACCTCCAGAGCTTTCGCAACGAGCAGTTGGACAGTCTGCTGTGGGTGATGGTGTTGTATCTGGTCCTGCACATGTATAGATCTTGTTTTGGTTGTGTCCACAGGTACTGGGGAAGTCGTTTCCACAGAACTGCCGAAAAGATGAAAAATAAGAAACAATAAAATTATGTATGTCAGGAAGAGGTGTCAATGTTGACAACTTGTAATGAATCCAATGGAAAACAATGTCAATTGTTAAGAATCATTACCTGTCCTGCGCTGGGACAATCACACGGGTCATGAATACATGTAGCGTTGCCCGCGATGCATCCGACTTTGCATTGTTCAATCAGTATTGGTGCGGTATCTTGGCCTTGACACTGGTAGATTGATCCACCTCTGAGTCCACATTGTGAGGGGAAATCCAAACCGCAGTGCTAAAGATAATGAAGTTGTCAAGATGGTGAATGAGTATCAAGAACACAAGCCCATTGCTCCTTGTTATATTACATGAGAAGAGTTTGATATGACAATGTTTTAGTTTTACCTTCTCAGCGTCTTTGCAAGCACACGGATCTTCGGGTTTAGGATTACATTGACCTGATACCAAGTTGCACCCATATTGGCAGAGTTTCCAAGGTACGGGACGGCCACCCTCTGGTGGACAGTAATAACTCGTGTTGGTGTACACACCACAGGGTCCTCCATCATCATCTATGCCACAGAACTACTATAAAAATTGCGAATGAAGACAGCCCAAGTCGTCAATACATAGCACTTATCCTTGAAGGGAAAAGGGAGAACATCACCAACATGAATACCAGTAGAGAAGAAGAGATGACTTACATAGTATTCCTCACCGTGGCCTCTGCAGAAGCATGGATCAATGATGCATGAGCTGGTAGCAGGGTCACATCCACCCCGGTCGCAGACTGCTGACACTTCTGGCGTGGATCCAATGTCCCGGCAGTAATACAAGTTTTCGCTGCTATAACCACATTCCGCTGGGAAGAACTCACCGCAGATCTAAATCAACCAGATGGTCAAGGGGGGGCAACCCAAACAAAAGATATGTGCGAATTAGATATCTTTGCTTGAATATAACAAATTTTCAGTCCATCTCTTGATTAGAGTTGCTGATTGAATATGACGGCTCAACTCTGTTATTCAACAAACACCAGGGACTCTATATGTCGATTTAGCCTATGTGTGTCCTGTTGTCGTAGATCATTTGAATTCCGCGATATGGAAGACAATTCATATAATTTACTACAACATGACGATCATAGCTTATATCAACATTATGAGTCCCTGGCAGTAAGAAGAATAGGGCTAATGAACGTACCATAGAATCAGCGATCTCGCACTTGCATGGATCATCCTCACACTTGGAGCCTCCATTGATGTCGACGATGCAGGCCAATTCACCGCAATTGGTGATCTCTCTAGGCGGCTGCTTCGCACCAGGACAATTGTAAACGGCGTTATCGATATAGTTGCATTCAGCAGGGAAAGCGCTTCCACAGACCTAAAAAAAATAGATGCACAGTCAAAGGGATGTCAGGGAGACAAGGCGATCATGAATACTTACCAAAAGGTCGACTTTGATATACGTATACGCATCCAAATAAAACACAAATATAAATAAAAGTGCTTACCGTAGCCAACGCAGACGGACACATGCACTCGTTGACGTGGCATCGTGCTTCGCCTGTCACATTGTGCTCGCAAACCTCCGGATCGCAAATTTCCACGAGAACTGGCTCCTCTTGTTCTCCCGTACAACTGTAAACTGCCTGTTGTGTGAGGTTGCAAATGGCCAAGAAATCACTTCCGCAGGCCTGGAAAGGGAAGAAATATGGTAAAACACATACACAGAGTTAGAAAGAATAATACAAAGCGGTATTCACATGCTAACTGTGATACAAACATTGGAAAAAGTTTACGTACTAGGGTGGTTGTCGCATTGCAGAGACATGGACTATCCTCGCACTTGGCAACAGCGCCGTCGAACAAGCACTTCCAGGGCGCGCAATCATCCGTGAGCTGAGGCTTCTGGCCAGTCTGATTACAGAAGTACAGTCCAGTTGGGTTCAATGCGCACTTCGCAGGGAAGTTGTTTCCGCATGCCTATTCAAAGCAATCATTGGATCAAAAAAATGAGGTAAGAATATGGAAAAGAATAATCGAGTGTGAGACGCTAAAATAGGAGCTAATTATCTTTTTTTCTAAAAAACCAGACTTACTGTTGTTAAACCATCTCTGTATGCACAGTCGTCAATAGTACACTTGGCATCCTCGCCGTCAAAAATGCATCGCTGGTCCAAGCAGTCCTCAACCTCGCGTGGGCGCTCACCCACCAAAGCACAGACGTAGACCTTATTGGGTTCATAGCCGCACGTGTCTGGCCAAGCGCTCGAGCAGGCCGATGTCTGACCTGCACTGCAAGCACAAGGATCAGGCTCACAAATGGGTAAGTTGGTTCCATTCTTGACACACTGTGTGGTTGGACAGGTCTTGGTCACTACTGGCTCCTTGCCCTTTTCATTGCATTGTAGGATCACGTTGCTTGCGTAACCGCAGCGAGTTGGGAAATCGGATGCACAGAAAATACCAGAGTTCGATTGGCACAGACAATCGTCAATCTTGCAACTAGCCTGCGCACCGTCGAAAATGCATTCCGTGGCATTGCAGTTCTCTCTCTCAGAAGGCGTTGTAGTAGCACCAGAGCATTGGAACACTGATTCCTCGACCAAGGCACATTCAGGAGGGAACATCCAACCACACACCTGCAAAGCGACATAACGATAAATTAAGAAAAAAGCATGAGACATGGCGAGCAAAACATGCGATGGTTTGTTTGCTCATCATGGAAAATATACGTACCGTGTCCATGGTCGCTGTGCACTCGCAGTTGGGGTTGCCACAGTGAGCCGAATCATCCACATCAATACACTCTCCTTCGTTACATTGAACATTCTTGATAGGCTGAGCATCCTTTCCGGTGCAAGCATAAATTGCATTCGGATCAAGACGGCATGTGGGCGGGAAGTTGGAGCCGCAGAGCTAGAGAATGACAAACGTACAAGAAACAAGAGCCAAACGGAAAGAGAGATTGGGGAAAAAAGTCTGTAAAGCGATGACAAAATAAAATATATAAATGTATAGTCGGACATTGCGATGACCAAAATATTACTTACAGTTTCTTTCTGCTTGCATAGACATTCGTTGGGTCGACATGCGCCTTGCTCACAGAAGTTTGGCTCGCAGTCCGTGACCAATGCTGGCTCATCTCCTGCGTTATTGCATTTATAAACCGCCGACTCGACTAATCCACATGTCTCTGGGAAGCTTGAGCCACATACCGTCAAGTTCTGCATGGTGGGTGAGCACAGACACTCGTTTGGCATGCAATACGCGTCCTGAGGCCCGCCTCGACATTCGCCGTCTCCACAGTCTTCTTTCAGCTGAGGATCTGTGCCATTGCCGCTGCACTGATAGACAGCTTGGATGATAAATCCACAGCCGTCCAAGAAGCTGCCACCACAGACCAGACCCATCTCACCAGTGCACTGACACTCTTCGTCCAGACACTTGGACTGGCCATTCTCGATACCACAAGTACCTTGAGGCTCGCAGTCTGTAATGAGCTCTGGGATAGTGCGATCACCCGAGCACTTGTAGAGCGAGTTATCAGCGAAGCCGCATGTGTCGCCAAAGACGCTGCCGCAGACGACATCCTGACCATCCTTGCATAGACATGGGTTTTCATCGCATTTCGCTGGTGGCTTGATGTTGATGCATTTCTCTGTGCCACAATCCTCGACTGGCTTCGGCGCTTTACCGGTTTCAACACAGACATAGACGAGATTCGGATCCATGGCACACCTGCGTGGGAAATCGCTAGCACAGACCGTTGTCTGGTTCGCTTGGCAAAGGCAAGGATCATCTTCACAGATGGCCATTGAGTCATTCTTGAGACATTGCATCGGTGAACAGTCACCAAGTTCTCTTGGAGGATTGTCCTTTGACTCGCAGAAGTATGGTTTGTCATCTGGGTAATGGCACTCTGGTGGGAATTCCCAGCCGCAATGCTACACAAAAGACACAAAAAAACACGTGTCAGATCATCCAGTTCATCAGGCAACCCCGCATTATGACGACTGTACAGTATTAAAACAAACCCAAAGACTTACGAAGGTCAATGATGAGTTGCAGTCGCAAGGACTATGATTACATGTCGCTAAAGCTTGAGAGGTATTGCATCCACTAATAAGACAATTCTCAACGAGAACCGGCAAGCCACCATTGCCTGGGCAGGACACCACACCGTCGACAGTTGTAATGTTACATATCTCTGGGTAATCAACGCTGCAGCTCTGCAATTTCGGAAAAATTAAATAGAACCATATTGATGAGAGTGGATCAACACTCTAACCATCAATGATTTGATTTTTAAGCGATAAAGAGGCCAATATACTTACCAGCTGATCACCGTGGTTGCATGTGCATGGATCATTGACGCAGGTAGCATTTAGAATAATGGGAGCCATGGCCTTGAATAACGAGATTGGACTTTCGCCTTGTTCTTGACATTGACCAGGATCACAGTCCTCCAGTTTAGCAGGCGGCCAACCTTCATGGCAATGATAGATACCATCTGGATTCAAGCCGCAGCCCGGCATGGTCCTGCCGCAGAAGAGATCAACATCCGTTGAGCATGTGCACTCATTCGCACAGCGACCCTGCACGGCGACACATCCTCGGTCGTCGCAACTCTCGTTTTGGACATATACGCCGCCTGTACATGTATACGTTGCGTTAGGGAATAATCCGCAAGATGGATCAATTTGACTGCCGCAATACTGGTGATGGTAGTGAAGAAAAGAGAAGAAAAAATTGTTAGTGTTCCACCTGAAAAAAAAATAAACAGCTTCTTAGTGCACGCCGTTTTTTTTCTTCCTCCTGTGATTCACTTACCGTGCTTCCTTCAGGAGAACATGTGCAAACGTTAGGAAGAGTGCAAGTAGCTGAACTATCGGCCTGGATACAGGGCACAAAACCATCACATGCTCTCTTGCCGACAGGAACCTTGCCGCGCACGCAATCGTAGACGAGGTAAGTACTCACGAATTCACAACCCAAGTTCTTCAGGAAATTGCCACAAATTTCACCGTCAACCGGGCACGCACACGGGTCGACATTCGGCTCGCTTTCGGGCAGTGTCATATTGTCAAAACATGTGTTGGGTAAGAGCTTGTCGTAAATGACAGGATCAGAACCTTCTCCATTGCAGTAATAGAGGGTGTCATTTTTCAGTCTGCAGTTTGGGCCAAACGACGAACCACAGATCAAGCCTGCTGTCTTGCACTTGCACTTGTGCTGGCGCTGGCAGTTGTGCTCGCCCGCATTGCAGGTGCCTGCAACACACTTTTCGATGAGTCGTGGATCAGCACCCTCAGACCGGCAAAAGTAGAGACTGTCAGGGTCAAGCAAGCACTCTTCAGGGAAGGAGGATCCGCAGATCTATGTAGAGTTGCAATATTTTGTTTGTACGAAAACACAGGAATGCACACAAGGGTTCAGTAGATGATTTTGGACGCATTGAATCTTTGTAAAGCTTAGAGAGAGAAAGAGAGAGAGTCACAAACAAACTATATGAATGACTTACTTGTTCTCGTTCTGGGCACGAACAGTTTCTACTCAAGAGCTCACACACTTCGCTGTCTCTGGGACAAACACCCGAAGGGCATGTGATGGTGATGACAGGCTTGTCACCCTTCTTAGCGCAGTAATAGAGTGCATTGCCTACATAGCCACAGTCAACTGGGAAAGAGGATCCGCAAATCTACAAGAATACCCCCCCACCCAATCAGGAAGAAAAAAAAACCGTTCGAGTAATTAGCGTGAAGCTCTGAGTAGTCTCCCTTAGTAAGCAAAAGTACTCTCCGTTGGGATATCTAAGATCATACCGTGCCGCCAGCTTGGCATAGACACTGATCTTCTTCAGTGGGTTGACATCTGTCAGAGCCTGGTGGACATATGCCAGATTCACAGAGGTCGATAATCTCAGGAGTACTGTTAACACTCTTGCAGAAGTAGAGGCCTGGGGCGCTCCATGGACAATGACTTGGGAAGTCTGATCCGCAAATCTATTAGAAGAAACACATATAGAATCGAATTCCATAAGCATGAGCATTAAAAAAAAACTCTAGTCTGATAAAAAAATCAGTGACCTATGACAAGTGAGGAAGGTGAGCTCGCTTACCGGGCCAATCTCCGTACACCTGCAGTCGTCAGGTACGATAATCTGGCAAGATGTATCAGGGCAGGAATTTGGAGAGCAATCCGTAATGTGGATCGGATTACTCGATCCATCCTTGCAGAAAAAGAGAGATGAGGCATTGTATCCACAAGAAGCTGGGAATTGAGAGCCACAGATCTACCAAAGAGCACCAGAACGACAAAAAAACATTTTTCAAGTTAATATTGAGCATCAATGCGCAATTGGTTTACATACCTGACGTAATATCACCATCTTTATGATGTTGGCAAAAATTTGATTACATGCATATTTTCTTACCTGGCCAGATTCACTACACGCGCATGGGTTCTTGTTGCACTGATAGCTTCCCTCAGAGCACCCCAGAGGGCAAGCTTCGAGAATCGTTGGCAGTTCGTTTTTCCTGCAATAGTACAAGCTGCTATCATCAAGATTACATTGATCGGGGAAACTGGAGCTACAAATGGGACCACTTGCCGTGCAGTTGCAAGAATCGATCACACACTTCTGAGAACCTTGTGGACATGTACCAAACTTGCACTCGCGTAGTGGTATTGGATCACCACCAGTGCTATTGCACGTGTACAGCACATTGGCGGTAAGGTTGCAGTACAAGGGATATGTTGATCCGCAAATCTATGTCATCAAAAAAGCATACGAGTGTGAGAAACTCATCGTTCTCTCTCCTTGTGGTTCGTGAATCGCGCTAACGAGTGTTCTCTCCTCCATCATCCCCCTTTTTTCTTGGGAAAGGTCGGAATCACGATCACTTTACCTGACCTGCGCCAAGACACTTGCATTTCTCAATTTCAGGGATACCACATCTATCTTCCCCAGGATAGCACACTACGCACTTTTCAAGAGGTAGAGGCTTTGTGCCATTTATACAGCTGTAGAGCCAGCTGTCATCCAAATGGCAGATATCTGGGAAGGTACTACCGCAGATCTTAATGTGTGAATATCGAAAAGAATACATGGTTAGTTTACGCCACTTTGCGCATGGACTAAAAAAAAGGTCGCTTCATGCAATTCAAAGCAAGACTTACAGCTCCATCTTTGTTGCACTTGCAAGCCTCGGGGACATCGCACTCATTTATGTCTTTCAAGCACGTTTGTGCCTCGCATGATTGAATAAAGACAGGCTCCGCTCCTTTGTCCTTGCAGAAATAGAGAGAATTTGGTTCCAGGTCGCATTCCGGGGCGAAGTTGCTGGAACAGGCCTATGAAAAGTCGTGAATTCCAAGAATTTTAGCTCGATGAAAGCACGCAGTGCGCAAAAAAATCAGTACAGTTCTTCGAGAAGTTTGTGAAGATCACGTTTTCGGAATTTACCTCGCCAGACACTGTACACTTGCAAGATGTATCGTTGCAAGTACTCGGGAGCTCACTACGTGGAATACACTCTTGCGCGCATTGTTCGATCAAAACCGGAGGCTTGCCAAACTCATTGCATCGGTAGGGCCAATCATCGTCGACGTTGCACGAAAACAGTTGAGAACCACAAAAGTCACCCACATTTGTGCAGTCCCTCAAAATCGATAGGCGTGGGCAAGGGGGAGTGTGTAGTCGTAGAACTGCTCCGTGTTGAAGTAGATGTCTCCGACGTCCTTCTTGTGGAGGAAGAGGACGTTCGAGATGCTGTAGTGGGAACAGGGCTTGTTGGTTGGGGCTTTGTAGTTGAAGAACGGCTTGAAGATCGAGATGTCGTAGTGGAGACACGGCTTGAGGTCGTGGTAGTAGTAGAGCACGTTGTAAAATACTCCGTGAAAGTCACGGTCGATGTGCACGCAGCGGTCCTAGTAAAGCAGGACCTGGTGGTGCAGATCTCGTTATTGGAACGCTTGTGTAAGTGGTAGACCAGGACCTTTTGTACCTTGTCTTCAAAGTGTGCGCCATACGGATAGTTGTCTGGCACATTCGACCGACGGCCATCTACCTCGAACTTGGCGTTTAAGCCAGTGAGATCTGGCAAAGAATCAAGCTCAGGAACCTCAAAAGGAGGCGGGCAAGGAGGCTGCATTTCCACTATGTCGTACGTCGGAGCCACGTCAAGCGGCTTGGTATCATTTGGGAACGGGAAGGGTGAGCGCCCAAAAGGACAGTTGATCACCTGAATGATATTACCTCCGCACTGAAGGACAATGATCACCGCTATTGGCATTCACAATCGCGTGGATCGAAGAGGGAATAATAAAAAGTCAGTACTTTGAATCGGTTGCTTGTCTATATTGCCATAGGCATTCCAATGTCACTTACGTGGACCAGGAGATCTGATGGGGCTTCCGATTGGAGGCGCACCCCGTGGGGTTCCAGGTACAGTTATTGGTGGCGCAGATGGGGTTATCTGGGGCGCGGATGGAACTACTTGGGTCACAGATGGAACTACTTGGGTCACAGGTATAGTTTCTTGAGGCACGGGTAGAGTAGCAGGGCACGAGTAGATAGTGTTTGTTGTAGTCGTCGTGACAACCATGAACCAATCGTCATAGCGGTGGTCGTTATGGTTATGGCCCTTGTGTTTGTGATATTTATGATGTCCATGCTTCCCATGTTTCCTGTGTTTATGGTGCCTGAGGTGCTGGTGTTTTTTGTGCTTATGCCGCTGATGGCGGTGGCGGTGGTGGGGTCGGTGATGGTGATGATGCTTTTTATTTTTCTTTCCGTGAGATCCACCGTTGGACATAGCGCCCATTCCACCAGCGTGATTGCCTTTATTATCAAGTTGCAACACCATTTGGTCCCTGTTAAGGTTATGGCTAGTACCGTAGGTATTTAGCATCCTGTGCGTCTTTTTCGCTACATGCTTCTTTTGCTTCAGATGCTTGGCCGTCCTATGGTGGTGATGCTTCTGACGTCCAGCTTTCTTGAGTCCATCGTGCCCCTCTGCACGCTTCACGAGGATGCCGGAGACGGCAGCATCGGGATTTTTCTGGAGTAGGTGGCGCTTCTCCGCGAGGCGTTTCCAAATAGATTCTGAACTTTGCCTTGGGCGATTCGCGAGCTTGGGATGGAGCAATTGGGGTTTAGTTCCGGCTCCTGCATCCTCCACGGACGTTACGGAAGAAAGCCCAAGCAAAACCAAGGCAATGGAGAGCCAACGCCTTGCCTTCATAGTCGATCGACGTGAGTTCCTTGACTTATCTCACTGATTAGACCGGAAGGACGGTAGGGGAAAGAAGGCAGAGCAGCCACAAGAAAAAAAATAACACCGACGGCAGGGTTGGATGAGGCGAAAGAGGATAAAGAATGGAAGATATCCTTCCTTCAAATAATATATAATCACGAAACCCTTGATTTTATTTTCTCTTAGCCTTCGTCCTCTGATGGTGTGGTAGGACAGTATCGAGAGTGTAGAGATTTTTGTCGACGTTTCTTTCCTTCCTTGGCTCTCCTTTTTTTCCCCGTAGGTTTTTTTTCGAGCGTAGACAAGAAAGGGGTTTGAGAAGAAAGAAGATATCCCCTTTTTACATCTCTCCTGTCCGCTCGCGCTTTGAGTCTTTCTTACTGCGATGATGTATGCTTTGAGGCTGACCAGAAGTTTGGTCTGATCTGAACCACCCTCTTGTTGGCTACTTTTTCGCCCACCCTTGAATTTTTTTCTCGCCCCTATTTCGCGAACCCCTCATTGCCCCCCCCTCTTCTTAGCTAGACAATTTTTTTTCTAAGATCAAGTGTGCCTCAACAGTCTACCCATCTTTTACCAAACTGGTGCCCAACATGTACTTACACTATACATCTCACATTCAAGGAACGTCCTCTACTAGACCATCAAATGGTATTGCCAGGTTTGCTTTATTTTAATATTGTGCTTATTCAAGCAAGTACCATCCCGCCTATAAAAAAATTGAGATAATTACATGAAGGTACTCATAGGGAAGAACGCTCTCTTTTTAAAAAGAATAAATGTCGTCAGCAGGCGTCAATAAGATGCTCTCCTGAGCTAGTAGCTTTTTTGGCTACTTGACGCGCGCACGTAAACTCTAAAAAGAATCCCAAACTTGGGGACATCACAACAGGGGGGAGTTGAGAAAGGAGAGGACGAGTTGAAGACTGTCGAGGAAAGTCATGATAGGGGGTGCGTGTGAAGATACTTTAAAAAACAGGCATTCTTTTTCTCTTTTGAAAAAAAGGAATAGCGGTCGAATTTTTATATGCATATAAAACAATAACGATTATTATATAAATTGTTTGCTTAACTCTCTTCTTCTTCCTTTCCGTTCTGCTGGGGCAGAGGGTTCAGGCCAGTCTGCCGCATAGACTCAAACTGTGCTTGGCTGTATGCCATTGCAGACGGAGTAGCAATCGAAGATGACATGGGCAGTGTCGGTGTCGAACCAGCTCCTGATCCAATGGGATACTGTTGAGTACCATACACGTCATATGAGGGTTGCTGCTGGCCCTGAAGAGTCTGAAAGTGAGAAGGGTGGTGGACTCCATTAAACTGCTGCGATGCGGTATCCCCTTGGTCCGCCGAACCTCCAGCTGTCCCTTCATTCGAAATTGGAGGCTGAACCTGCTGCTGCTGTTGCTGCTGCTGCTGTGACTGTGACTGTTGTTGCTGTTGCTGCTGTTGTTGTTGTTGCTGCTGCTGCTGTTGCTGAGCCTGGGCCTGGCGCTGAAGAGCCAGCTGCTGCTGCAAAAACGCTTGCTGTTGCTCTGGTGTGGCGTTACTTGTCTGCAGATGCAGATCACCGCCAACGGGGCCTACTCCACCCATGGCTTCAAACTGTTGCTGAAGACGATCGAGGTTGGCGATTTCCTGCGAAGTTAAAAAGCGGCCACCAGGTCCACGGGGACGTCGCATTGCATGTTTGTGTCTGGATTCATGAAGATATGGCTAGAGAGTCAAAATAAAAAGGCGAAGAGAGGATTGGCGGGGGTGAATTAGCTCTAGGTTGTTCATAAACCTTGATATATCCCTTGAAACTGCTGTAGCTGGTATAACAAACAAAATCGGCATGAAGATACCTTTCTGATCTTGGCCATGCGGTTCATTTCCTCGAGTTTGGCTCTTGCAGCTCGTCTCTTCAAAATGCGATGATACTAGAGTACATAATATGGCAAGCAATGAGAAAGAGCAACCTCAAAATAACTGGATCCTATGCCCTCTCTGGACCGAATCCCTGCTTACCTGCTTTGCATTCACGTAAAGAGGCTCTTCTTCCTGTTGAGGTGGTGGGGGTTGAATTGCTCCTGCTCCAATATGAGGAATTTCGTGTTGAGCGTCAGAAGGTGGAGGACTAGTTGACGATCCCGAAGACGACGGAACACCAGCATGTTGTTGCATCATACCAGGCTATGGGGGTAAAGAGAGCAGGATAAAGAGAACCAGAAGGGTAAGTAAGTGGCTATTCCATCCAGTTACAATTGCGTCGAAAATGGTATTCAATATAGTCAAGGTCATTCTTACAATAAAAGGAGCAGGCTGGAAGCCGAGGTGTCGCGACTGGTGATCATGCTACATTTGTGCGTCAGATTGCCCATATCAAACAAGCAAATAAGACAGATAAAGAAAAAAGGTGGAGATAGATTCAAAGTCAGTGTCACGAGAGCGGGGATTTGATTGTTTTTGTCCAACAGTACAAACAATCCAAAAGACGCAAGGAAAATAAAAAAAAGTTATGAGCATCTCACCCCACAAAAGACAACAGGGAAGAGAGAGGAGGATTGGGACTTACACTTTCAGGAAGATGAGATGAGTATTCAGCATACTCATAGCCATGTTGGGGCACATGCTGGCCCTGCTGGTGCAGATCATGGCCATAGCCCTGTGAGTGGTGTTGGGCTGATTGCTGCTGAGACGGGTGACTTGGATCGTCCATATTATTTAATCAATCAAGAAAAAAAAAGAGGAGAGAGAAAGAGAGAGAGAAAAAAAATAACAACAGAGCGGGAGTGGAATGGCAAAAGGCGTACAGAATACAGCAAAGTCTCTTTGTGACAAAAACAACAAAGCACAGGTGTTTGGTCGGATCGCTGGGCAAGTCAAGGCACGAAAGCAAAGAGCTGGAAAGGGCGGATCGACGAACGAACGTTGCGATGTGGTTGGCTCCCCCCTTTTTTGTTCAGCTCAATTTTCGAGAGTCGTGGCCAGTGAGGTTACGCGGGCAGGTAATGGTGGCGCAACGTACACTTTCTGCTCAATATCAGAGGTGGACGGATCGATGGCCGCGTAAACGCTGTAAACGGAGGCACAGCAAACAGAAACCAGCTGGTTGGCGTGTAGAACGATATGCTGGCTGTCGCAAAGGTGAGGACCAGGAATAGCAAAGTTCCGAGGGCAGTGAAGAAGTTGAGGGAAAACGGTTGAGTCAGAGGGATTTGTAGCTGAGTAATTCGCTCCCAGTGTCGAGGAAAAGGGTGAGGGCGCTCTTTTTCCCACAGACAAATAGGAAACCAGTACAATGGACAGAAAGGGATGATGTCTTCAGCGAAGACGAACAGGGCTGTGATGGACAGAAAAAAAAAAGAGATGAAAGTCGAGACAAGATGACAAAGTGCAGAGGAGAGAAGAAAGAGAGAGAAAAAGAAAGGAAATGACAGAGTGAGAGGAGGCGGTGTCTGTGAAATGAGAAAAGATTGTGCAATTGCACAAAATGAGACATCAAGAAAAAGTTTGTTTACGAAATATATTTTTTTTAGGTCTAACGAACTTGCATCGCTCCGTCTGTCGGGCTAGCAGGAGTCCCCTCTCCCTCTCCTCGGGCACAAGTAGATGCCTGCACAACGAGTGCATAGAGAACTTCTTCGTGGCCGAAGATATAGCTATATGTGCCACTCTTTTAATTCTCATTCTCCTCTCAAAAGCGCACACTTGTAGTCCGAAGAGAATAGTCTTCCAAGGACAATAGGGCTGTACTTGTGTCTTTTTTTTTTCTCCCTTCGGACGTTTTTTTTATCATCTTTTGTTCTATTGCATATTACCACAAGCCTTATCTCTTTTGTCGATGAGACAATAGACTCCACAATGGGCTTTAGGGCTACCCTGCTACCTTCGGACAGGATACGCGGCCGAGTCTGATGCTTGCAGGACGCGTCGAACCCAAATCTATGGACGAATCCCCTTTTCCTTTGCTTCTACAAGCTTCTCCCTCTCCTTCCCCCACCACCACGCCCAATCACGGATCAGCGGAATGGGGGGCAGTGAAAAAGACACTTTAGTCACGTGGGTTAACTAAATCACACAACAGACAACAGATGCACTGCGACGACTTCTTTCTGTTGCAAAGAGAAAAAAATGTTTCTCGATTGGTGTCTGTGTGTCCGTATGTGTGTGAGAGAAGGTCTCTGGCATCACCCGACCTAATAATGCTCCTTCTCACTGTCCGATGCCCGTCATCCCTCCCCCCCTTTATATCTAAGTGCACGGTGGAACTTGGCGAACCCTTTTGCGTCAAACGGAAAAAATTCTTCAGAAACGCTACCAGTCTGTGATATCTGCATTACTGCCAAGAACATCCTTCAAATACCTTGGGGATTTTTTTTTGTTGTCTGCTTTCCTTTTGTTCTTTCCATTTCCCATCATCCATACACCCGTCACAAAGTTGTCTACCATGAACAGCAACCTTCCAAGCAGTGGTAATCAGAACAGCGACAACCAGCATCCTGCTGGTTCGTCCCTTACAGACACCGTGAAGAAGTACGCCGACAAGGCTATGGCCATGGGTCATCAGTACTATGAACACGCCAAAGAGCAGCTCTCTCACCTGCAGCATGGAGCCACCCACAAGACTGATCATGCCACGACCCAGGCTTCAAGCCAAGCCAACCCGGCCGCTACCAGCTCCGATACCACTGGCCAGTCGATGGACACCAGTGTCCAGCAGAATACAGGCAGCGCCTTTAGCGATATCGATCAGTTCAACAGATTAGTTGACCAGTCGGCTTCGACCACTGGTAACCAGACCGGCGCTTCTCTGAACGATGCCACTCAGTCTGCTCAGAAGGCTGTCCCAGATCAGCAACATCAGCTCTGATGATCTGCTGATTGCATGATATATTTTTTCCATATGGCGTTTGTCATTCCATGTAAATAGCTGTACATATTCTAGGCAGTTGTGCGATGCCCGAGCAATAAAGACACGTCTAGGTTTTATTTCCTCTTTTCCCTCACCTACGCGTTTACCAGCGCCTCCAACGCCTTGACCAAGTTTCCTCCATGCTCCTTGAGATGCTTTTCTGCTGTCGGCTTGTTCATCTCCATTTCAGCCATCTGTATGTATGAGCCAGTATTTCGAGAGAAAAGAAAATAAACAAATGATGAGTCTCAAAGGTCTGAAGCGATGACGAGAGTCAGATCGATGTGCTATCATAGTGTTGTAGTTACCAGAGTCTCAACATCCTCCTTGGCGAGTGAAACTTTCGCAACATCCTGCTGTTTTGCTGCCTTTTCTGCCTTTTGCTTCTTGTTGACCTCTGTGATAAATGCCATTGCCTATATTGACAGTTTTTATTTTGCTTCATTCGTGAGTATCCATGGACAGTAGAATCCACAACCTTAAGACAATCTGACAGAGAGTAGTCTTCAGACTCGCATTGGGACATATACCTTTTCCAGCTTGGCAGCATCGACACCCTCCCGCTCAATTTCTTGCTGGTATGCAGTCATGCTCCTCATTGCCGCCTTGGCTTCGCCTGCCTGGCCCTTCTCCTGCTTTTCTTCCTCTTCGACGTCATCCTTATCCTTGTCGTCTGAGGCATTGGCATCAGGAGCAGGTGAATCAGTCGCGGCAGGAGAGGCAGCGGCATCATGCTTTTCTGCGCTGGGATCAGTGCCATTTGCCTTGGCAGTGGCATTAGCAGATTGTGCCTTCTTTGATGTTGCTGTCATGACTAATGAAGTGTCGAGGAGCTGTGCCGTGATCTGTTCTCGATGCGAAGAGAAATTTCCCCTGGTCGTTATACAATAGAAGAGGAGGCGTGGAACAAAGGATGGTTAGGTACCATCGTGAATATCTATGTCACAACCGGACCACTGGAACTGGGCCTAGGTTTGTGCAGCCACAATATCAAAAATTAAGTCGCACCAACTGCACCAACGACAATTGGAGCTTGGTCAGGGGATTCAAGAGGGGGGGTCCAGCCTGTGATCCATTTCCCTCCACCAACAGCATATATACCCTTCCTGGGTACTGCGCACTTGCTGGTCCGAGCGTGTCCATCTCACCCATCGTTTATTCACATACCGTTCCTTGCTAGCTACGAGTCATAATGTCGACATGACAGGATTCATTTCTCCTGAAATAGAGAGAGAAGTTGGTTCCACGTTTTCAGAGAGATGTAAGCTATTACGGTTATCTGTAACATGACCAAAGTGCTCTGATCAAGAACCCGCGTTTTGACTGCATGGTGAAGTCATTTTAATAAAGACGATCGTCACAGAGCCCGAGAGCTGGGGCATACATTCACAGTATATTACTGCAGACACGGGTCCACACCTTCATCTTTTTTTATGCGGCTCTACATTTCGACCAATCCAACTTTGGCTTGGCGGTGCTGGTGACCGATTCGACTTTTGATTTTTGGATGCGTTCCAGTCCCTTTCCCTTTTCTCTTATTGTTGCCTATTTTATTTCTCCAGAAGTTTAGAGTTGTTTCTCGTTTTTTGGTGTAACTTGACAGCTGCCACTTCACCTACAAATAAAAATCGACCCTCCCCCCATATATACCCCATTCTTACTTCTTCAGTCTTTTTGTTATTTCTTTGCATTCCTCTCTCATTGTTCATTCGTCTTCATTCAGAGTGAATTCATCACCCTACCTTACCTTCACTCTTCCTTTCCCTTTCCTCCTCACAGGCATTCTACTCTTGTGAAACCTTGTTCCTGTGTGAGATCAATTTTTTTTTCTATCCTTGACCTTGATCCCCTTTACCATCTTTTCTATCCCACATGTCCCACCGTCGGGCCCCCTCCAACGGTACAATTACTACTGCAAAGCCTCTTTCTGATACCCTCTTCCCTTATACCCGGGCTTCCGAATCCCACAATCGCTCTTCGCAACAATCCTCCACAATGATCGCCACAGCATCCAAACAGAACCGCACAAGAAGCAAAGCAACCTCCAAGGCAACGACCGCCTCCTGTCACGCTCATCGCTATCAATCTCGACAACAACACACCGGCTCTGCATCCCTGACCAATCCTCTTGAATTGCCCGAGATTGTGGCCATGGTTCTTTCTTATCTGAGCCCACATGCCATGTTGCATGCAAGGCGTGTCTCTCGCACGTGGAATCGAATTGCGCAAGAACTGTTGTTCCACAGACAAGCATACACAAGCTCCACAAGGTCCCCCACAGCACATATTGTTCCCGTACCGTCTCTCAAGGTGCGTCACAACCAGTTTCTCGGTGCAGGCAATACTGTTCATATCACTTTTGCAGACCAGCCCTCAGGCCTCAGCAACAATGACCCTCGCTTTGCTGAGGAGCTGGCCGCACAAAGAGCGCTACAGCGCCAGCACCTTGAACAGACATGCCTCTCTCAGGCCAAATTGGCGCGCGGTAACATAACAGGCCTGGCAGTGCGAGGCAACTTTGACCCCATGGATCTCTTGAAGGACAGCGCCATGTGCTGCGCAGCCGAGGAACAAGCTTCTACTACGGCTGCCCTGACCGCTATCGGTGGCGCAAGGGCAGGTCTTTCGCTAGTGACTGTCTTGCACCTGGATATCTCAAAGTCAAGTTTCGCTCTTTCGGAGCTGGATCTGGTTGCCCTATTGACGGGGTTCCCGCGGCTCCGACATTTGTCAGTCGTCCTCAACTCACATATCAGGGTGCCAAACGGTGGACTACGCACATCGCCAGCCTTGCCACGCCTGGCCGCATTGTCATCGACATCGAATGTCCATACTCAAGGCATGGCCATCGGAACGCTTAGCAACAACAATGTTCGATCTCCTTCTCTAACCTTGTCCTCTTCATACTCCTCCTCGGACTCCGCCTCCTCAATCTCCATCTCTTCCTATACCCCTTACTCTTCCTCTACTTCCCTTTCATCTCCGTCTTTTGCTGTCCCTTCGTCATGTCAACAACACCAACCGAATCCGAGTACATACCATGTCACTCATACTCTCGGACTCGCCATAACATCTCCTACTACCGCCATGTCCGACGATATTGGTACAACGCTCCCATACAACCATTCCTCTTCCGACACGTCTCTGGTTCTTCCTCCTTGCCACAGCTCTCTCGAGACATTGCAAGCGCGCGGCATCCAAATGTCATTCCAAGACATGCTCTTCTTGCTCACCCTCCTTCCAAACTTGCGCACCCTCGAGCTAGCCGAGTGTCTCATGCCTCCATGGAACATGCTGGAACTTGTGCAGCAGATTCATCAATACTGTCCACAGTTGTGTCACTTGCATCTACAGCCCACGCACGGTCAATTCTCGCTGCAGGATCACCTGGTGATAGTACAAGGCCTACCCGCACTGACAGAACTTGCGCTAGACATGCCTCCACCAGAGCGGATCCCGCGTGGCCTGCACCCCTTGGCAGCTTTGAATGCTGACAGGTTGACGACGCTTCACTTGGGCGCTTTTGAGTACGACGAGCGGACAATGGCTCACTTGCACGGCTTTCTTTGTGAGTCGACACAATTGCGAGAGCTGTATGCTAAACATCTCAGATTCCCTATCGAACTGCTCACTGAGCCATTGATAGCCGCTAAGGCCTTGGAAGAGAAGCTGTAAGTCAATGCGTACATGCATTAGATACTTTTCGTATCTCGATTCTGAGAGTGAATGAGTGAAATAGCCCTCCCCCCCTCTCTCTCTATCACCATGCATGCATGTGGTGTACATATCCATTGGCAGTAGCGGTCCTGAATACTTTAGACTAAACCCTTTTTTCATTTTAATCTCCTCTCTATTCCTTCCCCCCTCCCCCTTTTTTTTGTTCATTCCCCCGTTAGGAACAACAACAATGGCGAAAGCTTGTCAACAACAACAACAACAACAACAACAACACCCCCGAAATTATTTTCCAAGACTGAGCTTCAACACTGGGCTTGTAAAAACCTTGTCCGACTCGAGATGGGTTTTGCCAAACCCAAGTCGACAAGCCTTGTACAAAGCGAGGCGCAACAGATCAGCAACGTGTTTAGATACATTGTCCAACACCTGCCCAACCTAGCCCATCTGGACGCCAACTTTTCTTCACTATCGCTGGACAAGCAGGGCGGTGTTTCTCAACTGAAGGAGCTTTGCAAGCTCGAAACGGTGAATCTGGTCTCACGTACAGATGTGTCGTTGTCGCGGCATCAGTTCGACTGGCTAGTCGCCAATCGCTCTTGCTGTACAGAGTCTCCTCAAAAGAAGAAGAGCAACAAGAAGGCAAGCAAGCTGGCCATGAAGATGAAGCAAAAGTTGAAGAAACAGCAGCATCAACAAGAGCCAGCAACCTCGGTTGACGGGTCGACTGTTCGTGGCCGTTCAACAATAATTACCCCGCGTTCATCAACCATGAAAACCACGATGATTGGCGCGTCACCCATCGGATTGTCTTCCAACGAACACTTGCCGTCAGTTTCTTCTCCTTCCATGTCCCCATGGGCGTCTCCAGTCCACACTGGCGTGTTTGCCATGCCTCGTTCCCGGTCTCCTTCACCTTTAGCGGGTGCACAACGGCTGTCCATGACCATGTCCCCGATATTGCTTCCAGAGCCGTCCATGGGTTTGACCAAAGTCAAGACGAACCTGTCGGACGAGACGGATTTGGATGAAATGGAAACGAGCGGAGATTCGACAACTCGCTGGTTCAAGCACCTTTCGACCAAAGTGAAGAAGTTGCTGCACATCTCGGCAACGCCTGCAAAACCCGCAGGTGATTGGGAAGATGATGATCACAAGTATTCTCAACACAGTCACAGTCACAGTTACAGCCATCGACTCAGCTATATCAGCGACGACACTGACATGGAGAGTGAAGATGGAGGCGTTGACCACGATGCTGATCAACAACTTTTGTCGAGTCTCGAGCAGTCGATGAGTTCGTGGGTGTTGCCACGTCTCAACCGGTTCCATGTTACAGTCTATCAACAATCCCCGAGACGGCCCCCGTTCCTGATCGAAATCAAGGAGCGGCTTGAAAAGAAGCGACCAGCCCTTGATGTACAGATTTGCACGAATACAATGCATATCCAACGACGGGTTCGCTTGGAGGACCATGCTCGCCTTCGGCTGTAAATAAAAAAAAATAAAGCTTCCAAAATCATAGACACCACAAACTGAGAGAGTGAGAGATTTTTTTAAATCGTAATAATGTATCTTTTAATTTGTCAAGTTAAATGAGGTCTTGAAAATTCATTTTATCATACTACAAGTCAAGAAATCGACCTTGTTTCCACCCTCACCTTCTGTCCATCCCCACTAGCTATCACACGAATCAAGAGACAGCTAAAAATATCAACTACTATTGAAAGACTGGAAGGAAACCACCCTCAGTTACAATTACGTCCTTGCTTTTTTTGGACAGTCTTCATCGCCACTGCATCGTTACTGTCAATGTCTCCAGCTGCCCGCTCTCCTGTATATCATATTATAATTAGAGGCTATTTTCCTCATTTTCGACAGGATGACGATAGTGCGTTACCAGATGAGGAGGATACAGTCCATGTAGCGCAGACATTGTCTCATATCCCGATGACTATTTCGTTTGACATCAAGGATTACGAGTTCACCGCCAAACTGGACAATATTGAGTTTGGTGACAAGTTCGCGCCTATTACAACCACTGCCATTCGTTGAGCTACGACACTAGTGGTCTCCATAGTCTTCATGAGATGGAAAAATTAGCCTGATTTGCTATTGAAATCATTGTCAGGTTCATCTCATTTCTTAGTAGGTGAAGAACACTAGCTACGGAACAGACAATCTTGCCGACTTTGTGTAAGTTATTTCGCCGAGTTATTTCTACGTACCATTGAGGAAGGTGGGTCGCGGTCAATAACGAAAAGTTGAATAATTTTGTTCCTGTTTTATTTTATTGCCCTTTCCCCTGAAATTTGATAGAGTTCTGACTGATCAGGGGGGGGGCTGTATTGTTCATTTGATGCAGAGGAATGGGCCCTGGGATAGTATTCGAGCAGTTCCTGTGGTTGTTTTTGTTAACAGGGTAGAAAAGAGGCTAGATACAGAGACGCCCACTAACCAACCTCTAGCTGCTAGGCTCACTATTGATGGCATCTTTGCGGATATAGATGATAAGACTCTGTCAGACCTGAACACCATCTCTACAGATATTCATGTTACTTACGCAGGTGTTTGTAACCCTCTCTTGGAAGCACAGGGGTTTTCAATGAAATTTCAGGGCAATCCTTATGTCCCTAGCTCGGAGAGAATACAAAAATGTATTTGTACAGATTTACATTGGTGCATAGACTGATACATAGTGTTCTTCAGTCTTTGTCATTGTGCAGTGGTGAGGCTGTCTGATACCATTATGACTTCGGAGGCTCGAAATGGGATTCACTTGGTATTCCAAGGTCCTGACATATCCAAATTTTAACCAAAATGGCATGTTACTCCATCATGAACACTTTCCCCCCTATAGGTTCAATATAACACATTTTTGGAATCACCAACAGTTCGCACGTTGGTACCTTGATGTACCGTTTCAAGAATAATATAGGTACCACCAATAAGGTCAAGGTTTCACCGCGAACCAAAGTGCTGATAGGGATAACCTGTAACTTGAGAACTCTTGTCATTTTTCGTATATTTGTGTACGTTAATCCTACAGTTCCCTATCCATCCCTTTTTTTTCATCAAACACGTTAAGGGTAAGATCTATGTGTTGGAAGTAATTGACGCGGCTTCTATCGATGAAACAGAGAGCACTTGTTCGAGCCTTCGATTCATTTACTGATTCTATAGAGCTGACATTAATACCATTGAAAAATCTTGTTATGCGGGAGAGCAATGGGAAATTGTCTCGTAGACGAACTCATAACCCTGAAATTGCCACGGAAATTGCCACGAAAGTCAAAAACAACACCTCCAGCCTTTTCTTCATCTTCTTGTACACACAGGTTATCAGATCGAGGGAACGTTCACAGACACCCATTTTTCACTCGTCTTCACTGAAGACACATACCACATGCCACTGAAAAAAAATTAAATCATTGTTTTGACAGATGTCTTTTATTTATGACGAACTGGAAAACATTCACGTCCTTCTTTTTTGGGTAGTCATCAATGAAGTGTAATGTGCGAGTGCGAGCGTGTAGTAAAAAGTACAGATTGACAAAATAACAAATGCTGGTTGTAGTTAAGAAAAAGCCTTGATATCCTTGAAGCCAAGTCGACGAAAAAAAATAGTAAACAAATAAAAGGATAACAAAAACCAAAGGATGGGTTGCTGGGAGTGGGGTACTGAAACGAGAAGAAATAGAGAAAAATGTGAAATAGAGCAAAGAAAATATGCTGTTTTTTCTCTCCTCTTCCTTCTTGTTTTTTTTGTTATTAATTCTTTTACCGCCGGTCGGTGGTGCCGCTCTTGCGCTTGCCCGAGAACAAGTGCTTGGGCATCTTGGTCTGGATAGCACGATCCGACTCGCCACGCTTGGCATGCAAGTTGGCATTGCGGAGCGACAACTGCCGGACCTTCTCCGACTCGAGCTTCTGCTTGACGTTGCGCACACCCATGGTTGTTCGGTCGCGGACTGTGCTCTCCGACCGTGCTGCGACCGAGGACGAACGAGCAATGCTCTCGCCCCGGGACTCGGATCGCGCACGCTTGGCAACGCGGCTGCGTGCACGCGCCTCGACTTCTGAACCGTCCAATCCCAGATTCTCGAAGTGATCTGCCACCTCCGACACCTTGCGCTTGATGGCTGTCTTGGGCAGTGTCGGCCGGTTCTTGACTGTCTTGAGCCGGGACTCGATCTGAGCAATGCTGTTGCGCTCCCGGATGGCGTTTGCTGTAGCCTCCAGAGCTTCGTCCTCCGAGTTGAGCTCTTCTTCGTCCGACTTGTAGAATCCCTCGGCCTCCAAACGCTCCTCCTCGCGCTCGAGCTCGTCCAACTGTTCCTGAATATCGCTGTCGATAAAGTCGGCAATGTTGTGGCCCTCCCAGATTTCGGGAATGATATCGTGCTTCCATTCTTCGTTCTCCAACAGATAGCGCTTCTTGAGGTCGATGTTGTAAACACCAGCACCACCGGCTTCGGCCTCGAGATCCTTCTCCAGCTTGGGTCGGTTGGGGTCCTTGGGGTCGTACTTGGGCTTGGTGAGTGCCGCCTCGGGAATGTATGGCAGACGAGGGTTGTCGTCGCGTGGAACGGGCTTGGTGAGGTGAATCTTGTTGAGAATGTCGTTGATCTTCTGACCCTTCATCTTCGAGTCGACACGAGCCTGCAGAAGACGGTCGCAAGCAGTCTGCTTAACGTTCATCACGCCCTCATCGGTGTAGCACGACATGCCGAGCATCTGCACCTTCTCCTTCTCCACAATGTCGTCAAGCAGCTGGCGATCCTCTGCGCTAATATCCTCAATCTTCATGGCGTCAATCTTGTTAATGATCAGCAAGACAGGCTTGTTGGCGAACAGAGGCTTGATGCTGTGGAACAGCGACACCTGCTCCTTGATCGAGTAACCACAGCGCTCCGACAGATCGATAAAGTAGAGCACGCAGCAGCGCAAATGGGCCAGGGCCGTGATCGACTGCATTTCGATCGTGTTGCGGTTCTCCAGAGGGTGGTCCAAGATACCGGGGGTATCAATCACCTGCCAGCGCAGGTACTTGTAGTCCATGTGACCGACGAAGAGCGACTTTGTTGTGAAAGCATAAGGCTGGACGTCGACATCGGCACGTGTGAGCTTGTTCATGAACGACGACTTGCCCACGTTGGGGTAACCGCAGACAAGCAAAGTGCGAGTGTTGGGGTCAATCGAGGGCAGACGAGCCAAGTGCTGACGGACCTGCTCGAGATAGGCAAGCGAATCCTTCTGACGACGCATGATGGTAGCCATGCGACCAAGAGCAGCCTTCTTGAGCTGCTTGCAGCGATACAGAGAATCACCAAACTTGAGCAAGCGGACATAATCCTTACCGACCTGGTCGATCAAGTGGCGAGCCGTGTTCATCTGACCCAATGCGAGCTTGTAATGGTCCTTGTCGTAAAGGACGTTCATCAGGTCGGCGTAGAAAGGGTGAATGTCCTAAGAATGGGAAAGTTTGAACAGAGTGAATTAAGTAAGTTTTCAGATTATGGATTTCAAAAAGGATAGGTATCATTGAAGGGCACCACTGATGGACAACGTTCTTACATCGAGCTTGGGGAACTCATCCAGAATGGCCTTGAGACGCTCATCGAAGCTCTCCTGTGTAAACTTAACCTTGCGCATATAAAAGTTGCGGATACGGCTAATGGCAAAGTTGGCATGGATAACCTATAATGGCAAATGTGAGAGATAGAGTATGAGCATACTGTGGCTAGGCGAGGAGACTGTGACATGTTACTTTGGCTGAGAATTGCTCCGTTTGTGCGGAACAGCAAAAAAGAAAGGACCGCATACCGTGGGGGTCTTGCGCTGAGTCTTGTTGAGGACAATGTCCAAGAAATCCGTGCCAGTTGGCACGGGGGTGATCTGCTTGAAATTATATAAGCTGGCCATCTCGAATGTCGAAGAGAGGTTGAGGAGAGTGGATGGCGATGGATGGGAGAGACAAGCAGTGCGAAAGGGGAAATGCGCCTCTGGGTGAAAAGAAGTGACAAAAAAAATTTGCTTTTGACTGATAAACACCAACAAACACTTGCGTGACTGCCATCTACCAACCGCCAGGGCGAGTCTTCTTCAAATGGTCGCACTGGGATTTTTTTTTCTAGGTGACGTCGCTTTCTTTTATTTTTTTTCGTTTGGGTACATTGTAGCTGTGTTCAGCGAAAGAAGATCTCTTCACCTCCTCATCCTTCATTCACACCATGTCTGACTCTGTGGTTATCGGTATCAACTTTGGCGTCACCAACTCGTCCATTGGTATTCTCGGCAAGAACGGCCACTTCTCCGTCATTGCCAATGCCGACGGTGATCGCATGATCCCCAACGCCATCGGCTTCTCCGGTGAGGAGGAGTTCTGCGGTTCGCAGGCTGCTCACCAGGTTGTCCGCAACCCCAAGAACACCATCCAGGCATTCAGGAACTATCTCGGCAAGAGGTACTGCTCCGCATATCCAACCATGCTCCGTTGAAGCTACCCATCACCAAAAATCATCACAAGAAAAAAGAGAGCACGGTCCCTGTTGGAATTTGATTCCCCTTTTTATATCATATGGATCAGGATGTGATTACTCACCATCATATCAAATTTGTATTTGATTCGAATCTCTTACTAGCTTTGACGAGATCACTGTTCCCTCGGGTGCTGCCCTCCCCGACATGGTGTCGAAGGATGGCGTTCCTGCCTACAAGATCCACTTCAAGGAGCAGGAGCACATTGTCACTGTCCCTGAGGCTGTCACCAAGCAATTGAAGCACGTTCTTGAGGAGGCCGAGGCTTACCTTGGCAACAAGGTCACTGGCGCTGTCCTGGCTGTCCCTGTCTACTTCACCGACAAGCAGCGTGATGAGCTGCGCAAGGCTGCTACCCAGGCCGGCATCAACGTTCTCCAGATCATCCAGGAGCCCGTCGCTGCTGCCCTCGCCTACAACTTTGGACAGGATGTTGCCAAGAACAACGCTCAGGATAAGACTGCACTGATCCTCGATATGGGTGCCACCTCGTTCGACATCACCATCCTCAACTCGCGCGGCGGCATCTACACCATCCTGGAGACCGCTCACGATGTCACCATTGGCGGTGAGTCGTTCGACCTGGAGCTCGTCAAGTTTGTTGCTGCCGAGTTTAAGAAGAAGACCAAGATCGATGTTAGCGAGAACAAGAAGGCTCAGCTCAAGATCAAGACTGCCGTCGAGATCACCAAGAAGAACCTGTCGCGCACCACCAACGCTCCTTGCTCGGTCGAGTCTGTTGCCGAGGGCATGGATTACCACGCAACCATCCCCCGTCTCCGCCTGGATCTTATGTGC